>SNQJ01S0032231.1:155678-172017 GCA_010110895.2 Picea sitchensis
ATTTTTATTTATTTATTTTCCTTGCATACCATTGTTCTCTTGTTCGATGGTTCTTCCTTATGTTCTCTTTCTTTGTATGTCCCTTGTATTTTAAACTTGCTTCGTTCTTATTCTTTCTATCAAACCCAAGCATACCTATATTCTTCCTTGTAGTATTCATCCCAATCAACTATCATTACTCATATTTTTACTTTCTCTTGTTGGTCGTAGTGGCTAAGGTTTTTAGGTTAAGAAAAACGATTTCATGATAGTTACCTACGCTACTTTCTCTAACTTATTGGTTATTTCAATTTTGTTCTAATTTTGTATTTTATTTCCAAATCAAGCATGGTACCTCTTGAGTCTAGCACAATTGACTACTTTCTTTATAATATTTCCTTGGAGTATATTGAGTTGTACAACCCCATTAGCTTTTATGTCCTCAATTATACAAGGTCCAAGATAAATTGTTTCTAGTTTTCTTAGCTTGCCCCTAATTTTACTATCATATAGGAGCATTAGGTCTCCATTTTCAAATTCTTATTTTTCAAATGTCTGTCATGCCATGCTTTTTGCTATTGTTTATGAACCTCGTGATGGTGTCATTCTTTCTTCTTCTAACTTGTGTATATGATACAACTAATCTTCTTTTCCTTGAGCTAAGTTAAATTTTAGTACTTTGGCCAATTTTTTTGCATCTACTCTTAAGTGTAGAGGTACTATTGATCCTAGAGGATCCAAAATGCTCACAGAGGTCCGGGAAGATCCAGAACGCTCACAGAGGTCCAAGAGGATCCATAAATGATCAAAATTTGATCATCTCAAATGTTCTAGAAAAGGAATTCATTGCGTAGAGATCAATGATAACTTTCCAATGATGCACAAATTGCCTCAAACAGAGTTTGTATGCAAACGTTATGGTCGACCAAAGTTTGGTCAAACTAGGTAAAAAGTCAAAGTCAAAGGTGACATGTGCCATGTCCATACAAATGGTAGGATGATGTCATGCTAACGTTAGTAGGATGACATGGAAACATGAGAGGCTGACATGTGTCACTCATTGTTGGTATTTTCAAGCACCCATGTGGATCAATAAAAAAGTGCCACATTTCATCCGTATGATGACATGGCAGGTTGTATGCTCCACGTGGCACCACTGGAAGGGTGACATGTGGCATATCGTATAGTCTATGTGGAAGGTTAAGTAAGCATATGTACACTGACGTGGAAATGACTAGGCACTGAGGTGGCAATCTGTATGCAAAGGTGGCAGGTATAGTAGTCGACATATGGGCCAATGGTAGGTTGCCACGTGGACCAATCACATGGTGCCACATGGCACCTTCGAGAAGGCCAAGTTGGCCTAAGGATCAAAATGGTTATGGGCTTGGTGGGTTTTGAACTCTCGATCTCCCATAAAATCCATAGAATATTCCAAAATCCAAACCACTTAACATGCCTCCGCTAACCACTATGCCATATTTAGTGTTTGTTATAACAAACACTTAAATAAATATTTAAGTGTGGATTAATATGACATGTATGTAGCACCAGTTTCAAGCCATAGTTAGGCCGACCTAGGCCTATATATATTGTCACACATCCCAAGGTAGACACAGATCCCGAGATAGAGGTACATTGCATAGATTTATGTTCCAAGGGTGTAGTATGGATAATGCATCGAAGTGTGTGCCATGAGTTGCCTAGTCATGATGTTGTATTAATTTGTGTGCCAAGGAGCACCACCTCCAAACATAGGCATGTTTATACTCATTTTTCTCGTTTTCTCAAGAGGAGAACGATGGTGATGTTATATTTGTGCTAAGATGCTTTCTATGAAAGTATTAGTCCAGATTTCCATTAATGAGTGCCATAGTGCATCGTTTAGCATGTAAAGAGGATGAAATTGAGCCAGTTCAAAATATGGTCAATAGTATACTCATTTTTATCAGAAGTTCGCAAGGAATTTAATGTTAAACTCTATATCTAAGTTTGAGCAGTGGAATTGAAGAGTGACTTCAAATTTGGATTTCTAAGTCCATTTTGTATTGTAATTTGGCATTTGAGATTAATGAAGAATAGTCTCACTGTTTAAAGGGAACTCAGAGATGTAGTAAACTCTGTCATCAAGTCTTGTATATTTGAGTTCTTTTATTTTATGTTGTGTTATCTCATTATTCTTCAAGTTATTCACCATTTTATGAGGTTTTGGATAAGTAGCATATCAACATGTATTCTGCAAATCACCTCAATACGATCAATACTTATTTTGAATCAAATTAGACGCTAATATGGGTTTTTAAAGATTAAGATTAATATCTAAGGATTTTCGAATCAAGTGGTATCAGGGAAAGGTTTGACGTGTATTTGAAAGTTGATGTGATGAGGTCAAAGACTCAAGTTGGTGAAGGTTTTGAAGACTCTTGTTGAGAGGACAACATGAGTAAATATCTCATGAAGTAGGCTACATAAGGACATTAACCGACATATTTAGAAGCAGAATTTTAAATTAAGGATGCAACTACAATCTCTTGAGGAGGAGAAGCAAAAGCTTCAAGATCGATTGATATGTCATAAGGAATTTCATAGAGGCATTTTTCATGAGTTAGAAATAAATTTGTAGACTAAGGATCAATTATTGGCACCATTCCATGAAGTTGGTCAAGTAAAGAATGAAAAGTCTCTGATGTAAGAGAAACTAGCTCCTTCAAAAGGTATGATCAAGAAAGATGATTCCTCGTATTCTTCTTCTCCTCGTTAATATGGAGAATGCTCAAGGATGACTGAAGTGAGGAGAATTTTAGATGAAGAGGTCCTTCATAAGAAGTTATTTTACCTTCCATCCCAGGGAAAGGTAACATATGTAAGACATCTCCGGGAAGAGATGTGAATTCTAAAGAGGGAGTGAAGACATTTCCCATTGGTAAGATTGGTATAAACATATAGTCTACATATCCATGTGCTTCTTGTGGAACTAGTAACCATAATATGGCGAAATGTCAAAGAAAATAGTCCTTGCAATAAAATCCATCCAAGAAGAAGGATAAGAGAAAAGGTCATTTATCAAAACAAACGAAAAGGGGGAATTAGAAGAAGGGATCGTGGTTCCAATATGGGAATAAGATACTTTTCTCTTATTGTGGTAAGAATGGACATCCGATAGAGAAGTGTTGGATGCTTTATCCACACTTATGTCCGAAGCAGAACTAGAAAGATGTAAGGGCACTTGCAAGCAGGCATGTAGTAGCCTCAAGTGAATTTAATATTCTTGTTGAAAGATTTGAGAAATAATACTTCTTAATGGTTGGTCTTAATAGTGTGACATATGAAGACATTGAGGTATGGTTCGTGGACAATGGATCATATCAACACATGACAAGAATGAGATCAATATTCCTTACTTTCTCAGAGATTGAGACAGATTGCTATATAGGATTTGGAACTAACACCATACAAGAAATAAGAGGGTTTAGATATGTAAGATTCCAACTCGAGTTGGGAATATTTATGGGGATAGAACATATGTTATATGTTCCATATTTGAAATTAAACATATTTTGAGTTGCAACTTTTGAATATGAAGGATATGTAGTCATGTTCCAGTATGGAAAAAGTACTTGTATATTTAAAGGAAGCTACTCGAGCCACAACAATAGTTCTTGGTGTTTGGACAGAAAGGTTATATAGGTTACTTGGATGATCCATGTGGATATTTGTGGCCACCCATCTATTCCAATTGGCTCCTCTTGACAATTTTTAGTTCAACACGTTCATTTGCACTTATTTGTAACTGTGATTTCTACACTTCCAGGGTTGTTTGAATCCCTACACATATTCCGGGTGAATATTGGTGGCCTCCCATCTAATCCAACTGGATTATTTTGGATTTTTTCATGTTATCACATCTTTCTATACTTCCAGGGCTGTTTTGGGGCCCTAAACAATGTTTTTTGGCTTGCCACAGTCAAACTGCATACATAGTCAGAGTTTGACAGCGTAATGTGTATTTCTCGAAAATACCTTTCCAATAGGCTATCATGCACCTAAAACAGAGGTCGTATGCAAAAGTTACGACCCCAGGAAGATGAGGTACCAACTTACCCATTGGGGCCCACATGACTTTTGGTGTTTCACCTCCTAGGATTAGGTTTTTGGATGTCTAGGGTTTTGGATTTCATGAGTAATGCTAAAAATGACTCTAGAGCCTCATTGTAATGATTCTTCTTAGACAAATGCACGTAGCAGCCACATATCTTCTCATAGATAGCTACCACCATTCGAGCAAGTTGTTTCGGTTCTATAGTTTTACAGTTTAAGCCTATTTCATTTATTTAATAGAAGATATTGTTCACTGGATATATGCGTGGTTCTCTGTATCTCTATGTTTATTGTATTCAGTCTATTAATCAATTCGTTTCGCTCCTAAATCTAGATCAATGGTATCAAAGCGATTTGCTCTTCATTTATTTTTCTCCGTGCATGTCCCCGACAAGATCTAGGTATAAGAAGTTGGGACTTGAACCAATCGAGCCTTTGCAAGATCGATCACGCCGAGCCTGAAAAAAACCCATGGGGGATGAAAATAAAGATGATGGAGCAGGAGATCCTTTTAAAATGTTTCTCGAGGAATCCCTTGCGTGACAAAGGAACAAAATGATGGAAAAATTTGCACAGATCCTTTGACAACTACCCACAAGAGAAGCATCTTCATCAAGCGGCCATGCAACCCCCTTCAAGGTACAGGTAAATTTTGATATTCCATTATTTGAATGATTGATATATGCAGATGCTGTAGGTAAATGGTTGAATCTGCTCGAAGGGTATTTTTCGGTCCATAAATTTTTTGACAGGGAAAATATTACTTTTGCACTCCTCAAGGTCATCCCCCATGTTAAGGACTAGTGGGATACTTACTCTGAGCAAAGGGCCATAGAGGAATATGCAATATTTATGGTCGCCCCTACATGGGATTCCATCCAAGATGTCATTAAAGAACAATACTACCATGTTGGAAGCTACGAGGATCAATACACCAGATAGAACACCCTGCGTCAGGAAAGGGATTGGACAATACCAGATTTCAGCAATATTTTCCATACCCCACGCACAAAATTGGCTATCAAAGACTCTGAGCGACATATGGTGCTCAAATAATGTGGTTGTTTGCATAGATACATTAAAAAATAAATGGAGTTTCTAGACATTGCATCATTGGGTACAACTTATAGATATGTTGTCAAGATCGAGCAAAAATTTAAGCAGAAGAGGTTAGAGTTTGGATCTAGAAACTCCTCATAGTTGAAGTAGGGCAAAGGCAACCCCAACCCACACAACAAGGGACAAAGCAAAGATGACCACTCTCAGGAAAACTAGTCCAAGCTGCAACAAAAGAAGGGTAATGAGAAGTCAAAGAAGGACACGGGAAAATGGTGTGAATACCATAAAATCCCTTGGCACAACACCGAAGAATGTCGCTCCAAGAAGTCACTCGTGGCCGAGTTGAAGGCTACTGAGTTGGAGGCCGATTCTGACTCTGAATCAAATCCAGAAGGAGGGAAATGGATTATCGATGCTTAACCTAGTGCCACTATCGCTACCACCAAAGTCTAGCCAAGTGACCTCGAAGAACCAGAGGAAGGGGAACACCTCTTTCACTCACAGATGTGGGTAAAGGGGGCTCTGCTTCATTTCATTGTCGATAGAGGCAGTCAGAAGAAACTGTTCTCAACAAAGGTAATCAAGCAGTTGGACCTACAGACAAAACCACACCCGCAACCCTACACCATCGCCTGACTTCGCCAAGGAAGAGATCTCTGTGTCAGCCAACAATGTCGTCTACCCTACAACATCAAGCCTTTCAAAGGCGAGGTATTGTGCGATATTTCTCCCCTTGAATTTTGTGATGGTATTTTAGGACAACCATATTTTTGGAAGCATCATTTTGTGTATGAGTCTAGACCTCGCAGTGTTATTATTACTTTGGGTAGACAATTGTACAGGATACCAGAGGTAGCCTACAACTATTTCTTTAATCTCTACTAAGAAATGCAGTAAGGTCATTTCATAGACTGGGAAGTTCGTCTTCTTTTTGATCCATTCTCACAACAAGCAGAAGGTGGTCGCCACATCCATGGCCTCTACACAAAGCCTCTCTTTGCAGTAGAAGCAAGTGGACGAGATCGTGAAAGAGTACAGAGACATCTTCTCCTCACCCACTAGGGTACTAACACACTGCCAAATCAAGCATCCAATTGATCTAACCCTCAGTACACCTCTGCCTAATGGACTAGTCTATCATCACTCGCTGATGGAAAATGACAAAATCAAGCATCATATCCAAGAGATTCTTCAAAAGGGACACATCAGACCCAACTCCTCCCCTTGCGGAAGCCCAATTGTACTGGTGCAGAAGAAGGACATGACCTGGAGGCTCTGCATTGATTATAGAGCATTAAACAAAATCACAGTCAAGAACAAGTACCCAATTCCCATAATAGAAGACCTTCTTGACCAATTCAAGGGTGGAAAAGTTCTTCAACAAGATTGACCTAAAGTCTAGCTACCACCAGGTTCCCATCGAACCAACTGATGTATGGAAGACAACTTTCAAATCTACAGAAGGTATCTTCGAATGGTTGGTCATGCCCTTTGGATTAACAAATTCACCAACCACTTTCATGAGGTTGATGGATGACGTATTGAGACCCTTCACCAACTCTTTTGTGGTGGTATATTTGGATGACATCCTCATCTTCAACAAAACTTGGGAGGAGGAAATGCAACATATTCACCAGGTTTTGAGCACTCTACGATAACACAAGTTATATGCCAAATTGGAAAAATTATCCTTTGGCATGAACATGGTCCAATACTTGGGCTACATTTTTTATGAGCATGCGGTACATGTTAATCCAGCTAAGATCCAAGTCATTCGTGACTAGCCATCCCCGACCACACTAACTGAGCTTCAGAGCTTCTTGGGACTAGCCAACTTCTACCGACGGTTCATGTTAGGATTCTCCCATATTGCATGGACCCTCAACCAAGTGACCAAGGGTGGTGGCATGGAAAATTTCGCATGGGGGAAGGAACAACAACACACATTTGATGATTTGAAGCATCGCTTGTGCTCAACTCTAGTACTCTCCTTTCCCGATCTGCAACAATCGTTCAAGATAGAGACCGATGCATCTGACTATGCTGTAGGTGCAATTATCACTCAACATAGTCATCTAATGGCATACCATAGTGAGACACTCTCAGATACTATCTGGAAATACCCCACCTATGACAAGGAAATGTATTCCACTGTACAATCTTGTCGTCAATGGAAACATTGCATTATGGGAAATGAAATAATCATCCATATTGATCACAAGCCTCTACAGTTCATACAGACACAAGGGAAGTTGCAGAACGACTTCCATCAGAAGTGGTCCACGTACCTGCAACAGTTCCATATCAACATCGAGTATAAGACAAGGAGCACAAATCGTGTCGCAGATTACCTCAGTCGACCTCCCATGGATGCACTCACCACCGTGCTCCATTCCTATGGACATGAGGCATCTGAGTGGCCCCAAATTTATCAGCAAGATCCGGACTTCACCACCACCTATTATCTCTTGGGTATAGGCGTGAATGTCACCAATTTTCACATTTAGGACAAATTGTTACACCATCTGCGCTAGCTCTGTGTTCTTACAAGAGAGCGTGCAAAGATGATTTGTGAAGCTCACTACAGTCGAATGGCAGGACATTTTGGCGAGGAGAAAACTATGATCATTCTCCAGAAACATTTTAATTGGCCAAAACTTTGACAGGACATCAACAAGTATATCATATCTTGCACTTCTTGTGCCATTTCCAAGCCAACCATCAAGAAGCAAGGCTTATACACCCCTCTTCCTACTCCCAAGAAGCCCTGGGAATCCATCTTGATGGATTACATGTTTGTCCTTATGTCCACCAAGCAAGGAAATGATTGTTTATTTGTGGTATTTGATTGGTTTTCGAAGATGGCCATCCTCACATCCTGCAAGAAGACCATCACAACAACATATACTGCCAAGCTCTTCTTCGAATGAGTGTGGGTCCATTTTGGGATACCACAGACCATCATATCTGAATGAGATGACATGTTCCTCAACACATTTTTGTCAAGTCTCTGGTCACTGTTGGACACCAAGCTCATTAAATCCACCACTTTCCACCCCCAAACCAACGACCAAACATAGGTCGTCAATTGGATGATTGTGCACATCTTGTGCATGTACAACTCTAAGAATCAACGTACATGGGATGAGAGTCTCCCCTATGTTTAGCGCAATTACAAAAGAGATGTCCATAGCTCCATCAACCATAGCCCATTTCAGGTGGGGCTGGGATTCCAACCCTTGGGTCCCATTGATGTTGCACTACCTCTTGCAACCACACAAACATACTCTTCCCATGGTCTGTATGAGACTGACAAAGGCACCAGTCATTGAGCAGATTCAACACATCCGCCAATAGGTCCATGATATTTTGTAGAAAGCCAATGCTAAGTACAAAAAACACCATGATCAACACAGGGTACTGCACCAGTTTCAGGTGGGATACAAGGTCTAATTAAAATTGGAGAAAGAGTGTCTTACAGGGCCCCATCGAAAGCTCCACCCACTTTGATATGGGCCTTACACTATCACCAAGGATGTGGGTAGAAATTCTTTTGAGCTCAACACTCCACCCTTCCTTGGTTTGCACCCAATGTCAATGTGGACCTCCTTCGACCATATTTTCCACCATTATTGGACACCTCAGAGATCACAGAACAACTGACACCAATAGAGCTCAAACCTGACTACATGGAAAATCCATCCACTGATCAAATAGTGGACACACAGGTCAAGGGCACTCACTAATAGAGGATCTATATTTATCGGGTTGTCAAGGTAGGACAACTCCTACACCAAGGAAAGTGGCTCACCCAGGGCCAAATTCAGAAAAAGTTTCCTCACCTGATGGGGGAAATCAATGCAATGGATACCATTGCTTCCTAAGGGGGGAGGAATGATCTAGGTGGATATTGGTGGTCACCCACCTATTCCAACTGGCTCCTCTTGACAATTTTTAGTTCAACACATTCTTATGTTATTCTTTGTAATTGTGAGTTCTACAATTCCATGTTTGTATGAATCCCTACACATCTTTTAGGTGGAGACTGGTGGCCTCCCACTCAATTCAACTGGCTTATTTTTTTTTTATGTTTTCATGTCATCACATATTTCTGTACTTCCAGGGCCGTTTTGGGGCTCTAAACAATATTTTTTTGGCTTGCCACAATCAAACTATAGACATAGTCAGAGTTTGATGGCGTAATGTGTATCTCTCAAAAATACCTTTCCAACGGGATATCACGTGCCTAAAACGGAGGTCATATGCAAAAGTTACGACCCCGAGAAGATGAGGTACCAACTTACCCATCGAGGCCCACATGAATTTTGGCGTTTCACCTCCTAGGGTTAGGTTTTTGGATGTCTAGGTTTTTGTCATTCATGAGTAAAGTTAAAAAGGCATCTAGAGCCTCATTGTAATTATTTTTCTTAGACGGATGCGCGTAGCAGCCACATCTCTTCTCAGAGATAGCTACCACCATTCGAGCAAGTTGTTTCAGTTTCAACCTATTTCATTTATTCAATAGAAGATATTTTTCACTGGATATATGTGTGGTTCTCCATATCTCTGTGTTTATTGTATTCATATTGTTAATCAGTTTGTTCCACTCCTAAATCTGGATCATTGGAAGACCTATAATTGGGTCTAATGGTTTCTCGGATTCAATGCCAGATTCAATGTCAGATTCAACATAAGCATTTGAGGCATTGCCAGAGACAAGAAGCTGTGAGACTCCTTCGAGTACAATTGGAAGAATGTGTCCATGAAGAAAACCACCTATCATAAATGGTTTCATTGTAAATATGTATATTTGTAAAAATTGCAAGTTAATATGCATATGTAGATACCTTCTAAATCTATTTCTATTGTTGTATTAGAAGGCTTGTAAGCCACTCATTATAGAATGTTAAGAGTGAGAGGAGTCTTGTAAGGTTTCTGTATAGCCACCTTATACATTGTTAAGAGTGAGGGGAGTCTTGTAGGATTTCTATATAGCCACCTTATACATTTTTAAGAGTGAAAGGAGTCTTGTAAGATTTCTATATAACCACCTTATACATTGTTAAGAGTGACAAAAGTCTTGTAAGATTTATATATAGCCACCTTATACATTTTTAAGAGTGAAAGGAGTCTTGTAAGATTTCTATATATCCATTTAGAAGAGTGAGAGGGATCTTATACATATTTCTAAGCCTTTCAATAGCAGTGAAGATAATATTAATTGTCTTGTTATCAGCTAAGAATTGCAATGGATCAAATTGTCTAAGTTAACATTATTATTCTAAAGTACCGAAGGGAAAGGAACATAAGGATTCATACAGTTGGAGCATGTATATTGAGAATAGGAAGAACATCAAAGTAAGTAAATATTCTCAGAGTTGGTAAAGATAAGAAGTACATACTTGTAAAGATGTATGCTATTTCTATGACATCTCCAATATATTATGCCATGTTCATGTAGATGTATACTTTCATCAGAAGCAAGTCAAACAATATAGATGTTTGTAGAAAATATATTTAGAGTTTCTTCCAAGGCAGGAGAGAGGAAATGAACAAGGAATTCATTCAGAGACTCATACAGATACATCAACAGTATAAGAATAGTGAGTCTAGATGGGAAATACATAGATCAACATTTGACTTGGTTTCATGATTTCCGAGATAGAATATATTCAACATATAAAGAGATGGGAGTGGATGTTGAGTACAAGATTCAGATTCATATATTATAGAGATTCAGTAAGAAAGATTTTATTATGAAGGAATCAATGAGCCAGAACCTGAAATAGATTTTAGAGACAATTGCCAAAGATCTAGAGTTAGAGCCATATTCCAGAAAAGCAGATAGAAGTACACCGATCTAGTATCAAAGATCCAAGATACAAGATGAAAATTTAGTCCCATAATATTCAGCAAGGTGGAAGTGTGAAGAAGCTTCATCATCAATAAGTTACTGAATAAGAGCATTTCATTAAGGTGGAAGAGTGAGTAAGAGTTTTCATCACTAAGTTGTTGAAATATTTATACTTTTGGAGGACCAAAAGTTCTTCAAGGGGAAGGTGTGATCCAGGAGGATCTGGAACCCTCATAAAGGTCTAGGAGGATCCATAAATGCTCAAAATTTGATTATCTCAAATTTTCTCGAAAATAAATTCATTTCGTAGAGATTGGTGATAGCTTTCCAACGACGCAAAAATCACCTCAAACAAACTTCTTATGCAAAAGTTATGGTCGGTCAAAGTTTGGTCAAATTAGGTAAAAAATCAAAGTCAAAGTTGACATGTGTCACCACTGGAAGGGTGACAAGTGTTTTGTCCATACAACTGGAAGGATGACATCATACTGATGTCAATAGGATGATGAGGTAACAAAACAGGTTTCCACGTGTCACTCATTTTTGGCATTTTCAGGCAGCCATGTGGACCAATAAAAAAGTGCCATGTGTCATTCATACGTTGACGTGGTAGGCCATATGATCCACGTGGCACCACTGGAAGGATGACAAGTGGAATATCATACAGTCTATGTGGCAGGTATAGTCATAATTCATACGCTGACATGGCAATGATTGGGTAGTGATGGGGCAACCCATACGCAAAGGTGGCAGGTACAGTTGGCAACATATGGGCCAATGGTAGGCCACTAAGTGGACCAATCACACGGTGCCATGTGGCACCTTCGAGAAGGCCAAGTTGGCCAAAGGATCAAAATGGTTATGGGCTCAGTGGGTTTTGAACCCCCAAACTCCCATAGAATCTGGGAAATATTCCAAATTCCAAATGACTCAACATACCTCCACTAACCACTATGCCATATTTAATGTTTGTTATAATAAACACTTAAATAAATATTTAAGTGTGGATTAATACTACGAGTACATATCACCAATTTCAGGCCATAGTTAGGCTGACCTAGGCCTATATATATCAGCACACATCTCAAGGTAGACACAGATCCAAAGACAGAGGTATAGTGCATAGATTTGCATGCCGAGGGTATAGTAGGGATAATGCATCGAAGTGAGTGCATGAGTTTCCTAGTCATGATGTTGACTTGATTTGCACGCCGAGGAGTACGATGTCCAAACATAGGCATGTTTATACTCATTTTTCTCATTTCTCGACAGGAGCACAATGGTGATGTTATATTTGTGCTAATACATTGTTTATGAAAGTATTAGTCCATATTTTCATTAATGAGCGCCATAGTGCAACGTTTGACATGTAAAGAGGGTGAAATTGAGCCAATTCAGAATATGGTCAATATTATACTCATTTTTATCAGAATTTCGCAAGGAATTCAATGGTAAGCTCTATATCTGAGTTTGAGTAGTGAAATTTAAGAGTGAATTCAAATTTGGCTTTGTAAGTCCATTTTGTATTGTAATTTGACATTTGAGATTAATGAAGAACAATCTCACTATTTAAAGGGAAGTTAGAGATATAGTAAACTCTGTCATCAAATCTTGTATATTTGAGTTCTTTTATTTTCCATTGTGTTATCTCATTATTCTTCAAGTTATTCATCATTTTATGAGATTTTGGATAAGCAACATATCAACATGTATTATGCAAATCACCTCAATACGATCAAGAATTATTCTGAATCAGGTTAGATGTTAATATGGGTTTTTAAAGATTAAGATTGGTATCTAAGGATTTTCAGATCAACTATTGCTTCTTGGACATATACCAATTTAAATGGAACATATCCAATTGATTTCTTATAGGTAGTTATGTATTCCCAGTGATCAAAATCTGGACCAGGGGTCAAAATTTAGCTCAAAAATCAACATTCTCGGAATTGCCTCAAAACGAACAAGTGCATATCCCTTGCCATCACAAACCCAACGCAACTCGTTTGGGTTCAAACAGACGTCATATGAGAGAAATATCGCGATCTGTTCGAATCACCAAACAGGTAAACAATTGTGCTGACTGTACAATCCGTATAGGCTGACGTGGCATAGGCCTTATGATGATGTGGCATAGGTCGTACGATGACATGGTAGTTGGTGATGTGGCATTCAATTATTGGCAGATTTGGGTGAATCACGATGTGACACGTGGCATCATTTTGGTAAATGGTGTGGTGCCACGTGGCCCAGTCATGGACTGCCACGTGGCACCGTTGTAATTGGTTGTTAGTTCAAAATCTTATGGAGTCTGTGGGGATCGAACCCCGGACCTCCCCCAAGGTTCAACACTTTGGTAGTGTGTGGGCTACCACTAGCCATCACGGTGGTCCTTATATAACATATGTGTTTTATTATATTTGAATTGTATTGAAGTGTGATATGGGGCGCGTCCGGGCTGGGGCTTAGCCCCAGCCCCGGTCACATACATTTATACATATGACCACCAGCGCATATAACCACTTGCCACATGAAACACGCGCACATATTTTAAATGGATTCCAGCCCCTGGTCTTATGGATCGATCCATATGACCTTAATCTTGGCGCGCGGGGGTAAGTTTGGTTTTTTAACAAACGGTTAGCCCTCATCGTCATGAACCCAATGCAACTTGTTTGGGTTCAAACGGACATCGGATGAGAGAAATATCACGATCTGTTCGAATCGCGAAACATGTAAAAAATTGTGCTGACTGTACAGTTCGTACAGGCTGATGTGGTAGAGGCCGTATGATGATGTGGCAGAGGCCATATGATGACATGGCAGTTGGTGACATGGCATTTAATTATTGGCAGATTTGGGTGAATCACGATGTGACATGTGGCATCATTTTGGTAAATGGTGTGGTGCCACATGGCCTAGTCATGGGCTGCCACGTGGCATCATTGTAATTGGTTATTAGTTCAAAATTTTACGGAGTCCATGGGGATCGAACCCCGGACCTCCCCCAAGGTTCAATGCTTTGGTAGTGTGTGGGATACCACACGGTGGTCCTTATATAACATATGTGTTTTATTATATTTGAATTGTATTGAAATGTGATATGGGGCGCGTCCAGGCTGGGGCTTAGCCCCAGCCCCGGTCGCATACATTTATACATATGACCACCGGTGCATATAACCACTTGCCACACGAAACACGCGCACATATTTTAAATGGATTCCAGCCCCTGGTCTTATGGATCGATCCATATGACCTTAATCTTGGCATGCGGGGGTAAGTTTGGTTTTTAAACAAACGGTTATCCCATGGTTTCAAGTGCTTACCCATGTGACCTTGGCTTTGGCGGTTAGGGGTTGGGCGTGCCCTAATCGTCCTACAGTTTGATCAGTTTTGCAGTTACGTGCGTGTGCTAGGTTTTAGCACGAATTTGGAGCGTGTTCTTGGTTAGAGCACATAGAGGTGCGTTTTGGCGAACCAGAGACAACAAGCTTGAAGGAAGAAAATGGCATGAGGCCTATCTTCTTCATTTTTTGGCCAAATGAGGTGCCGTAAAAGCCCAACTAGGGGTTTTTGGATGTTGTGAATCCATTGGAACTATTTTCAAATCCATTTGAAGACTTATTTTGTAGGTTTTTAACCATTGAAGTTTTAGGAAGCTCTAGGGAGCTTGAAGCCCTCATTGTTTAAGGTCTTGCTCATATGAGCTTATGTTTGTTTTCTGTGATTGAATAATCATTTTTGGATAATTGTTATGCTATGAACACTTTGGGATAGGTTTCAGATCCATTTGAGGACTTTTACAGGTGTTTTTGCCAAAAATAAGCTCAGGGAAGCTTAAGGCCACATGTAGAAGAGGTCATGCCCGGATGAGCCATGATCCGTTTTCAGAGTTCTATTAGTCATTTTTGGGGTTTTTATGTATTATGAACCCAATGGTACAACCAAAATTTCCATTGGAGTTGAGCAACATCTTGTAAAATAATATTTGACAAATTAATCCCATAGAGCCAAGTCCATTGATGGAGGCTCGAGGAGATGTAGCCCGGAGAGGGGTGAACTCCTTTATCATGTTGTTCTTGTTGTGAGTGTTTGCTGGTTATTAATTGCTGCAAGTTATTTTTACTGTTGTATTTTATGAAAACAACATATTTAATCTTGCAAAGACCTCACACATAACCATTTAAAAGAAGCATGAACTTAACACATAATTTATCTTGCATATTTTAACACATGGAGAAAGGTCCTGTAAAGTTTTATTTTAATGAAGTAGAGGGTGCTTGCATAACATAACAAGTCAGCCCACTATTTTCAGATCAGGTGGTATCAGAGATAGCTTGTTTTGCTCATATATTTTCCATTGATAGCTTGAGATTTAGCTGTTGGTATTCGTGCAAGTGTTGTGTTGAAGTTTGATATCTTGCAAGGATGGAGGAAGCTTCAAACATTGATAGTTCTCATACATCTTCATTATCTAAGTTCTTTGACAAAGTGATGTTGAAGGAAATTCTAACCATGAGAGATGTGATGAAAGAGATGTGTGAAGATAGAAAGGAGAGCATTTCCCTTGAAGAGCAGTTGAAGGCCATGAAGAAGGAGAAAGACCGACTTCTTGAAAAGTTGCATGAGATGGAGACTCAACTCCATGAGGCAAAGGAAACCCTTACCAAGTACATGCATGAACATGAGGTATGTAATGTTAGTTTATCTTCAAATTCCTCTCAAGATGAATGTTTTGGTGTTTTTGAAAATCACACAAGAGGAATAGGGTCCAAGTTATTGTTAAAAATGGGCTATGAAGGTAAAGGGTTAGGTAAGCATGCACAAGGCATTGTTGAGCCTATTGTTGTTGAAGAGAGACCCAAGTATTGTGGTCTTGGATACGAACGAAGAGATGGAGAAAATTCCAAAGTTGAAGAGACAAGGGAAAAAGTTCCAAGCACAAATTTTGTTTCAAGTTCACCTCCTCAAGAAGGCTTTAAAGGTGAAAGTTCAAGAACTTTTGTTGAAAGTTCAACCCCTCCAACATGAAAAGCTTGTGTTCTAGATGAATGCAAATGTGTGAAACAAAAGAGTTGTGACAACCATGAGGACAAGAACACTATTGTTGGTCTTCAAAGGAAAGCTTGTAACTCTTCAAATTCACCTCCTCAAAGAGGCGATACAGGTGAATGTTCAAGGTATAATTCTGCTTATAATTCAGTTGCTTTTGATTATGTTAAGAATGATAAATTTGTATGTAAAAATGGAAGAAAGAATCCATGTACATATTGTGGTTTATATAACCATCATGTTTCAAAATGTTGGAAAAGATTGACCAATTTCAGGAAACTTTATAAGCAAAGACAA
>SNQJ01S0032231.1:178668-195662 GCA_010110895.2 Picea sitchensis
CTAAAACCACCCCTAATTCTAATTTTAGCAATGGAAAAAAATTTCCCCTAAAGCTCTAAAATGTAGTCGTAGAAAACAAGTAGCATTCATGTCCTACTATCTCATTTTTTTATGTCATCAACAAATGGAGTTTGGAAATGATATATGATTGTCACCTTATTCAAGCCTCTAAAGTCACCATAGATCCTTAATATTTTGGGTTATTGTTTATTAGGTTATACCACCATGGATAGCTCATTCAAAGTTGTCTATAGGGTATATGAGCATATTTTAAATTTTTTTCTAAAAATTTTATGTACTTATGTACAAGTTTGTAAGGCCTATTCTTGACAAGTTTTTCATGTGGGATTAAGACGATTTTCATTTCTCCCATGTCTTTGAGAAATCCTTTTAGGTCCTTATAATCTCTTTCAAATACATCCTGATATTCTATCAGCAAGCTGATTATCTCTCTTGCTTGCTTCGCTGACCAGTAATCTCCTACCTTTGCCATTTTTTTCCCTCCCATCGTTTGATATGTTAGGTTTGATGCATCCATATTCCTTTTTCCTTATTTTACCTTATTATATGAGGTTGGAAAATTGATCTTTTCCTCTCCTACTTTTTAGGGCCTTTTTCTTTAGTCACTTTAAAAACAGACTTTACTACTTTATACACCTCTAAATGGCTCATCTTCCATCTAAAACTCTTTCTAAGACAATTTTCATTTTCCATTTTGATCCTCATTTGTATGATGTTTTCTTCCTTTTGGTCTTCAAACGTAATTCTATTGTAATTTAAAGTCGAGCTTGTGTCAACTTTAAATATAACTTTTTATTTTGTGCTCATATCAGTCAATGTTTCAATGAAGACTCACATCTCCTAGATTGTTGGTGTTAACCTCTCTTTTTTGGGATAAAATACTAATTCGCTAATAAAAATTTCTTTCAAGATTTTCCAATTCCAAGTCCCACCTTTTACCTCCTTGACCTTGCACCATTTACATACTATATCTTTTGATGTATTTGGAAACATATGCCAACATATCCTTTCATCGTAATATCTGATTCTTTTCCAATCCTTTTAAAAATCATGTATATGAATTTTAGGTGATAACCTAAGTCTGAAATTTGTTATTTTTGCTTTTCTACCAACTTTCTTCTTCCAAACCTTTCTATAAAGTATGTCAAAGTTGTGATCTAGGTCTGCAGTCGTTGAACAAATCCACCAATGAGTATTGATCCATGAAGGAATCTACTAAACTCTATGTTTACCTTGGTCTCGTACATTTTTAGATACTTCATCCACATGGATAATAGGTGAACCTCGTTATTTAAATCTTAATGGGGGGGAGGTAGTTGAATTCATTTTTGTTGGGATTAGACTAGTATACTATCTAATCTTCTAAAAAACAAATGGCATGACCTTTATTGAGAACTAAGTCTTGATGTTATCCTTATGGATAACATCAATAATCCAATAATCTATTTCTCTTGATTCATAATTCTCCATCTACCATTCATAAATCTCAATATCATATTTTAATCTCACAAACATGGGCGTTCCTAGATGGAACTTGCCTCTAACATTAGGTTCAATGTGGTCATCCTTTCCTTGTAAGACCTGGTATAATTATCTAATATTAGAATGATCATAAAATGGTTTTGACCAAGGTCTACCTTCCTTGGGGTATATGGATATGATGATGCTCCTCCCATTTACTTTAAGATGTGTTCTGCAAGGAGATTGTTTCCTTCTTATTTCTTCCCCATGGTTTTTTGACCGACCCTGCATATGTTGTGCTTCCTTTGACTAGGTCAATGATCTCAAAATCAATGATGGTTGGTATTCCCATTATTCTTGTTACAATTCCTTTTAACAGTCTGATGGGCTCTAGGAATCTTTGATTAGCTAATTTTAAAAAGTTTCCCTACTTGACTAGGTGAGGTCTCCCAATCTTAATACAAGTATCCCTTGGTAGGATATTCACCAGAGATCCAAAGTTGACTATGACTTGTGGGACCCAAAACCCCTCAATTTCTAACTTGACCCAATGATCATAAACATATTTTTCCTTGTCTTCTTAGTTTGACTAACAAAGATTATTTATTACTTTTCTTCCATATTTACAATTTTGGAGTATGCTTAACAGATTGATCAACCTTGATATAAATCCTCTTCACTTAGGAAGTCCAAAAATTATTCAATAACAACTTTTTTTCCCTTTGTCTATCTTATTTCATTTCATCAACTTCCTCATCCTCAACTATATTTCTGAACATGCCTATAGCTTCATTAATTCATTATTTTCTATTTCATTGGGTTTGGATACATATTATTCTCTCTTCTTCTAGGATTTATTTGAGGGGTTCTTTGTAAAAGAGAATTCTTCCCTTTTGTTTCACCTAGCCTTGTGACCACATTCAAATTTTTAGAGTTCAATGCTTCATGTTTAGGTATAGTCTATAGAAGATTTGTATTTCTTCTATTTATAATCTTTTTCAATATTTTTGGGGAATCCTTCATGCAATGATATCCCCCTCCACAATGGTTATAAAACTTCAAATTGGTCCTATCCTTCAAGGGGAAATTGAGGATAATGTGGTCATCTTTAAGATAAATAAAACAATAACTTCTGTAAAATCCACCTTACCCTCATTTTTAACCACCTCTATCTCCTCTTCTTCCACCATAACCTCCTCTTCTTTTGTAGTTATTCCCTGTCCTCGTTATGATACTTGGTTCTCATCTATTGATTGTGTATGATACACTATCTAATAATTACGCTTGTTTTTTCCGTTGTGTTGACATTCTATTGTAGTGTGAGTGTTAACAACATAAATGACACACCAAATTTTATTATTATTTCTCATTTTATGGGGGAAATCCTTCATACTGTGATTAGTTAGTGACTAGCAAATTTCACAGTAGTGTTCAACCTCAATTTTATCTAACATTTTTAGGCATACTAGTCAATTCTATGCAATGGCATTCCTCCTTTATGTGTTCTCGTTTAAACATGTAGTGCACCATAGATATATTCTCCTCGACTTCATTGAGAGATCTTGTATTGAATTCTACATTCTTTCCATTTTTTCCTCCAATCTTTTGTCTGTCAACAAAGTTAACTAGTTTTCATCGGTTTCAATTTGTTGGGCTTTATTTAAGGCTTGTTATAAGTTTTAATATTATGCATGCTCAATGGTGCTCTAATTTTCTATAGTAGACTAACCACAAACCATTGTACTAGAAGCTTTGTGTCTATAACATAAGAAATTTGGTTGAGTGGATCCTTAAATATTTTATCATAATCTCTAACTGCCTCATTTAAAATTTGGTTTATTTCCTTGAGCTTCCAAGCTGCAAGATGCTTGACATTTGAAATTTGCAAGATCCCTAAATATTTTATCATAATATCTGACTGACTCATTTGAAATTTGATTTATTTCCTTGAGCTTTCACACTGCAATATGTTTGACATATTGCATTTTGAAAAATGACAAGAAGCCATTATTTATCTCATCCTTCGTTTTACTGTGGTATCTTGTAAATTTCATGAACCATGTTAATTCTCTTCCCCTTAGTGCTCCAAAACATCACACCATTTTCTTTACTTCATCAATTCTATCTAATGCATCCCATATCTTGTTGCAATGAACTAGTGTCTCCATGGGACTTCATCACCTTCATATAGGGGAAGATTTCCTCGTTAATATGTGCCATATTCGTCGTTGATGACTAATCAGATGGTGATGTTGTTGGTATTGCAAGAATCAACTAGTTCTAATTATTGACTGAGGGTTGTTAACTTCTTTATTTTTTTTTATCACTTTTCTCCTCATTCTCTTCTTGGATTTATTGAATTCAGTCTAGCAATCCCAGTCTTTATATTCTACTATGTTGTTACTTTTTGGTCTCATTTATCCACTAAATGAACCAACATGATTGTTAGTAGAAGTTGTGTGTGTTTCTTCAATAAATAAATTTCAAGAGGGGGGCCTCCCATGAGACTTTTGACATGGATTAATAGGTCATTCTCTCCTTTCTCAAGGAGAATATTTAACAAGTTGTCATCCAGATAAATCATCTAGATCCATATTTTGTATGTGACTTGATCATTTTCATCTAGTTGACTCCATATTGATGTTAAACCATGCTATGTGTGCAGTTGTTTATGAAGAAATTCATTTATACTAAGATTTTGTCTTATTAAGTTTGATATATGGTTATTGCAAGTCCTGACTTATCGACCTCCATATATTCAACATTATTTGACAATTGTAGGGCTCCCATGCTAGCTTGTAAACACTGCAAAAGTTCATTGAGAATAAAACCATCATAGATGCTTCCGCTTCCGCATATGGCCAATCTTCAAACCTTAACTCATATAGGGTTATCATCTCATCGACTCGACACTCCACTAGATTTTCAACCTTAGGAAATGTCACAATTACTTCTTATTCCACATCTTGTCGGTATCCTTGACTCAACTCAAGTAGGGTTTTCAGCTTATTGACTTTACATTCCACTACCTCTTGTCTTATTTTTAACTAATAAGGGTTTATGGCCTCTCTTGAATCAAATCTCCTCTAGTGTCTCTTGTCTCTTTCAACATTATACAAGTCAATTGAAGGCTTATGCTTTTTCATTTTTCTTTCCCTTATTTTCTTTGTTTATTTTTCTAATGTATATTCACTTTTCCTCTCAATGTATGTTTTCTTACCTCCATACCTCAACATAGTTTCTTCTTTTGATGGTATTCTTTTGATTAATAAGGTTTTCTCCTTTAAGGACATCTCATGATTGGTTACACCCCCATCATAGGCCTCAAGTCTACTCTAGGTAGATGGAGGTGGACACACCATTCATTTTCATGATTTACTTTCTCACGTTCACAAGAAGTACTTCGAATATGCTTTATTTTCCTTCTAGTTGGTGTTCAATGATGTTCTAACATGAGGTCTTACTTCTACGATATGATTTATTCCTTTGTTAATGAGGAACTTTTGTAGTAAATTTGGTAATATATAGAAGAAACTATCATGTATGTCTATGAAGAATCCCCTCTTCACTTCATCTAGGGATGTTTTCTCTTCAATTGCTTGATCTTCATATAGTTCATATGTAATCTTCTCACACTACTCATACAATTTAATCATACCTCTATTGAGTAGTCCCAACAACAAATTTTCATCTTCTATGGTCATGTATGATATCTCTTGATTAATTTATTTATCTCTGAGGGTATAAACTCTAATAAATTCTTGTGGGAGTCTATAAAAAACCATGCCCTGACCTACATAAGGATCGATTGATTATTTCTTGTCTAGTTTTTTTTATATAGTTTTCAAATTTTCTTTCCCACTGTTAGCACATAAAACTGTCAAAGTCTTGTGAGATTTGGTTTCTACCTAGGTCTGTAATTTTTTCCTCCTTTTGCAGACCTGATCATAAGTTTTCCTCTCAACTTGTAGTTTCTGTTGTTTGTCTTCACCCGTTTGATATACCTATTTTTCCTCAGCAGATTGCCTGAGAAATATCGACCCTTAGCCTTTATGTTCTCCCTAAGGTCGATCTCTTATCTCTTTGCCTTGTCGCTGATCCTTTTGTTTTCTCAAGCCCTCAACCAGTCATCCAAGTAATTGTTCACAGGTTGCAGTCATGAGCACCAAGCGCAACACTTAGAGCGGTATGATATGGAATCAAATCAAGCGAGTGAGAAAGATCAGATTTCAACGACAGATATCCATGAGATAGATCGGATCGATGACCATCGGGCGATCGAGATCATAGAGTTTCATGAAGTATAACATCAGGCAGAGTTGCGATGCCGTCCTATCCATCGATCTTGGGAAAAACATGTGGCACAGGATTCGAACCATGGAGAAAATCCTTTCAGGAAAGTTGAGGTGAGAAGTGTCGATGGCCCGAGGTCCTGAAACGTTGATACAATATGGGTCATCCATTTTAGAGGGACACGTGTCATATGATCCGAGGAATCGCGGTTTTGCGACTCAGAGGCTTGAGCATCGAGCACGACGTGAGCTCGCGAAACGCGAAATCGTGACGTGCCCGAGAGTTGGGCCCGCGATCACAGCCGACAGTCATATGGAAGGTGGGGCCGCATAGAAAGGGAAAGTGCCCGTCGAAGCAGCGAGCGACTGAAGCTGTTTGAGGAAATGATCTTGGCCTTCAAATTCGAGGCAAATCCAACCATTGATCCAAATGGGCCATTTTGTGGGAGCGAGCATCGGGATTTTTGAAATCAAGGGGAGTGAAAGCTCCCGAAATGAAAAATCCCGAGATTTCATATGGATAAGCACAAGGTCATGGCCCGCGATCACATGGGGAAAAGGAAAAGGAGTTTCACAAAGAATCATTGTGCCCGAGTTGGTCACAAAGAAAGATCTGCGTGGCCTCGAGGTGCTAGAATTGACTTGAAGGAGTTGTGAGCTCGTCTGGAGCATTCATGGGTGTCAGGCTTTGTCCTGATCCCAATGAAGGTAGTTAATGATGTCGGGGAAGGTGGTTGAAACCTCATTTCACCACATAAATGGAAAGCATGGAAAATCTGGTCGTGGAGGGAAAACTGTCAGCCGAAAGTTCCCTGTCATGGATTTTCTTGTGAAGCCCATACTGATCTGATCTTGCATTTGACAAAAGAATATGCAGACGACAAGCCTTGAATGCAATGACTAGAGTGTGCTTCTGAAGGGAGCAAGTTGTTTTGAGTATAAATACTCAGTTTTGATATTTTGTTATGGTCAATGGTAGAGCAAAGCTCCCGTATTGTAAAGTTTTAATGAAGTTTCTGGTTCCCTGGTTATGCCTTGTAGTCCGAGATTTCTTGTTTAATGAAAATCATCTTTCTTACTCCCTCTTGTTTCCCTCTGATGATGAAATAGTTCATGATTGAATGATTCACTTGAATTATTGTGACTAGATTATGATGAAAGTTGGATTATAGTGTTGTTATAATTCCTTTCAATTTCTTTGAGATTTAAATTCGAGAAGTTCTTGCATTTAAATTGTTCCTCCTTGGGCTGTTGAAAGACCTGATGTCCTCGGCAGAACTCTACATTTTCTCACCAAAGTATTCCTTCTACTCGCCCTCACTACAACTTACTGATTTAATTTAAACCAATACCTCACCTACTTGTGCATATTAGTCTAGTTTTTTGAGTTAAGACGATATTTTCTTGAGACTGCGCCCATTTGATCCTTTTATAACCAACTTGTGACATAAAACTCTAATGGGTATGAGGCTTGCCTTTCCTACAATCTGAAGGGAGACTTCTGACGCTAACATTTCTGGCGCCATTGTCGGGGACGAAATTGTAGATTTTCCTTGGGATTGAAAGACAAAGCTTACTAGTTCTGAAGGTGCATAAGAACTTAGTACATCAAAGATTTCAACCGTGCACCTGGCGAATCCACTGTGGTGACTCCATCGATGTGAATCCACTGACAACTCCACTGTTTCAACTATGGCTTCTAGAGGCAGACACATGAGGTCCACTCCACAGTTGCCTTTAGATACACCAGAAGCTGACCCAAAAAAAATTGTCAGAAAGGGGAAGGCCCTTCGAGAAAGTACTTCTACTGCTGAACCAGGTATTTCTGATGATTTTTAATGTCCTCCTTTAGAAACTCCGATATCTGCTTCTCATTTTCCTATCATATTGTTTGTTGGAGTTTCTTGAATTTTAAATTTTGGGAGTGTTCCTGTTGAGTTTTCCCCTCGTGGTCTGAGATTGGAGGGAGAAATCCTTGTCACTCCTCTCTCCCTTGAAGTTGTACCTTGGTCTAGACCAAGGACCTTAGAATATTTTCCCAGTCTAGGTTTTATTACTCCTCCTCCTATTAGAGTTATTGATTTTGCAGAAAGGGAAACCTCTTTTCCTTCAAGCCCTTTAGCCTTTTCTCCAAATCCTCTATTGCTTCCCTTTCCTCTTGGAAGCTCAGTTCCAGTCTCCCCTGTTCGAACCCCTTCCCCTCCTAGTTATCCTCCACCTATCATCTCTATGGAAAGTGCCAATCCTCTTAGAAACATAATGGATGCCATAGTGGCTATAAGATATGCCCCTCTAGTCCTACCTCAACCAATGAATTCTCTCCCTGCTAGAGATTACCTAAAGTATATGCCCAAATTCACTGGAGAGGAAGACATAACTGTTGAAGAACACCTTGTTGCCTTCTACAGTTATGAAGACAATCTGAACATCGAAAATGAAGTTGTCTGGATGAGAGTCTTTGTCCAGAGCCTTGATGGAGAGGTTAGGAAATGGTTTAGGGGATTGACCCTTGGATCTATTGTTGGGATTGAATATCTAGATGATGTTTTCTTGAGGCAGTGGAGGGATAAAAAATATTTTATGTATTATATCACAAAGTTCGGGTCACTAAAGAGAAAATAAGGAGAATTTGTCTCTGACTTCTCCCAAAGATTCAATAAAATGTACAATAATATCCATTCTGAGATAAAGCCTACAGAAGCCTCTGCCAAAATCACTTATGCTAGTTCTATTGACCCTGATTTCTGCCTCCTGCTCAGAGAGAGAAGAGATACTTCCCTGGATCATATGCAAGTTGCAACCCTGGAAGTAGAATCCAATGTGTTGGCAGTTGATAGGCTTAGGAGAAAAGATGACAAAGATAGAGGAAGGGGAAGATATGAGGCCTCAACCTCTGGTTCTTCTGCATCTCACCCTCAAGTAGATGAATTGACCAAGATGGTGAAGTCTTTGTTTGCAGAAATGGAGAAGATGAAATTCGAAGGGAAGCAAGGTTATAAGAATGTCCCAAATACTGATAACAAAGGTAATTTTAGGAGGCCGAATAACAATGCTCCTCAGATTATGCCAAGGGAACAAAGGGATAGAGATAGAAATGATCAGAAAATTCAAACCCCTCTCCAAAACAACCTTGTTACCGATGAGGAAAGGGAAGAATAAGAGCTTGACCCTGGAATTAATTGTATTGGAGACACCTCCCCATTTCCCCATTTGACTCAATCCACATACAAGGAGTCCCTCATAGATAACCAAATAAATGAGTTGAGTAAGGGGGAGAAGGAAAATAGTGGTCCCAACAAATACAACCTTCGGTCTAAGAATAAAGAAGGGAAGTTTGACATCCCTGATCAACCCTCTAGAGCAGAGAAGCCTGATAAAGACACAAAAAACAACAACAAAGAAATGAAAGCTCAGAATCCGCCACCAATAGCCAAAGACCCTGTCCCAGAGGTGAGAGAAATTATGAAGCCCCCTTCCTCCTTTAACTTTGAGCATAAAATTCAGAAGATCATAATACTTGTCCCACTTTTAGAGCTAGTCAAGCATAAAGATTTCAAAAAATCCATCTCTATGATGTTGCAGTCTGAACCATCTCCTCATTCCACATATTCAGTAAACCTCCAAGATGAAAAGCCAATAGTCATAGTAGGTCCTATGGTAGAAGATAGATCTGATTCATCCCCTCCCTTCTATACATCCCTAAATATACATGATAAGGTACTGCATAATTCTCTGATGGACTCAAGGGCATCTCATAATCTCATGCCCAAAAATGTCATGGAAGAGCTTGGATTAGAAATCACAAAATATTTTCATGATTTGTATTCTTTTGATTCAAGAAGAGTTCAATGTCTTGGGGTCATCAAAGATTTGGTCGTGACCCTGTTTCAACTTCCCATGAAAAGTGTGGTCATGGATATCATGGTGGTTGATGTTCCTCCCAAGTTCGACATGTTATTGTCAAGATCTTGGATAAAAATACTTGGGGGAACCTTGCAGATGGACCTCACATATGCTACCATTCCAGTGTTTAGAGGGGAGCATAGGAGATTGTACAGAGAAGCTCAGTTGGCCTACATTATTAGTGATGAAGAAGACCCCACCAATCATCCTATATTTGCACTCGACATTGATTTGGGATCTAGTTTGTTACATCTCACTGATACTCCCAAAGCTCCTCTTGAAATCAGAAAGAAACCCATTTCTTTTCGTGAAATACCTCCCCCAACTACTTCTACATGGAATATGTCCTTTGACAGAGCCTCTTCTAGGGAAGGTGTTGGTGTCGGAGTGGTTTTTGTGTCACCTTGTCAAGAAACCATATCCCTGTCATACAAGTTAGAGTTTGAAACTACCAATAATGTGGCATAATATGAAGCTCTTGTTTTAGGTTTGAGGGTTGAAAAAGATATCGGAATTAAAGAGATAGCAGTGTTCGGGGATGTTGAGTTGATTGTCCAACAGATCATAAATGTTTATCAGGCCAAACACCCTCGACTCAGAAGTTACAGAAATGAAGTGTGGGATCTGGTTGACATCTTTTTCTTGGCTTTCAACATTTCATTTATTCCCAGAGAAGAAAATGTCATGGCCGATTCTCTGGCTGTCTCAGCAAGCCAGTTCAGGATCCCACTGCCACCTAAGCTCAGGTATGATGTTGAGATTAGATATAGGCCCTCTGTACCTAATAATATCAAGCATTGGAAGGTGTTTGAGGATGATATTGAAATCAAAAGATTTCTTGAATTGGTTGATGAGTTCTCTGCATTACACATTGATTAGGATCATGATCCGAGGGTGACCCTCCCCCTGAAGTATTTTTGAATAAAATTGCTAATCACCATATTGTTCAGCTGCCTAGCAATCACATTCCAAAGGGACTAGTTCCTTTAGAAATATTGTTCGATGGGAACGATGTGGCAGTAAAAGGTAAGGTTTCAAATGAGGATACTAATGTAGCTGAGTGTAATATTGGCACATAGAAGAATCCAAAGTTTGTCAAGTTGTCAAACAATCTCTCAAGGGAGCATAGGGCCGAGTATGTTGAGTTATTAAAAGAATTCACTGATGTGTTTTCCTGGACCTATGAAGACCTCAGAACATATGACACTAGTGTTATTGAGAATAAGATCTCATTGAAGGAGGAGGCCAAACTGTTTAGGCATAAATTAAGGCAAATAAATCCTATGTTGCTACCTATTATGGAGAAGGAGGTAAAGAAGCTGCTGGATGCCCAAATCATTGTCCCTTTGAGATATTCTGAATGGGTGGCCAAATTGGTCCCAATAAGGAAGAAAAATGGAGAAATCAAACTCTGTGTCGGTTTCAGGAACCTGAACAGAAGCTCCAAGAAGGACAAGTACCCTTTGCCAAAGATGGAACACATATTGTAGAGGGTGACAGGTGCATCCATAATTTCCATGATTGATGGATTTTCTAGCTACAACCATATATTCTTCCTTCCTAAAGACAGAGAAAAGACAACCTACACCACTCCTTGGGGCACATTCATGTATGCCAAAATTCCCTTTGGATTGATGAACGCAGGAGCAAACTTTTAGTGAGCCATGGACATCACCTTCATTAGAGAAAGAGGTAAATTCATGGTCATTTATCTGGATGACATAACAGTCTTCTCCAAATATGATAAATAAAATTTTCAACATTCGAGGAAAGTCTTCTCGAAATGCAGAAGGTTTGGTCTCTCCCTAAATCCCAAGAAGTCTTTATTTGCCATGCAGGAAGGAAAATTGTTGGGACACATTGTATCATCTGAGGGGGTCAAGATTGATTCAAGCAAGGTAGAAGCTATTCAAGCCTTATCACTTCCCATATCCAAAAAAGAAATTCAGTCCTTCCTGGGCAAAATCAATTTCTTAAGAAGGTTTGTTTCAAATTTTTCTCAATTGGTGAAGCATATCACAACCATGCTCATGAAGGGGAAAAAAATAAAATGGACTGCTGAGTCCAGAGAATCCTTCAACCAAATCAAGAAGGCACTGATTGAGGCACCTGTGCTAATCAGTCCCGATTATTCCAAGGATTTTCTGATTTTTTCCTTTGCTTCTTTTGATACAATGGCGGCTGTTTTATTGTAGAAGAATGTTGAAGGGATTAAGCAACCTATTTCCTTTTTTAGCAGAGCATTGAGGGATGTAGAGATCAGATATGACATCATGGAGAAGCAGGCCTATGACTTGGTGAAATCTCTCAAAGCTTTCAAAGTCTATGTTCTGCATTCAAAAATAATTGCGTATGTTCCTTCATCTTCTGTGAAGGACATTCTCATTCAGCCTGACATAGACGTGAGAAGGAGCAAGTGGATTGCCAAAATCCTCGAATTTGATTTGGAAATAAAACCCACCAAGATAGTTAAAGGCCAAGGTTTAGCCAAGTTGTTGGATGAATCTAATTGTAAAGCTTTGGGGGTTAACTTCATCAACACTTTCTTCTATTTTTTCTGCAGGAGTTGTGACCTCTAGATGGTATGGGAAGGAGCAAGGAAATATATTTAAAGCTCAAAGAAATCCGATATTTCCTTATTGATCGAGTCTTGTATTGGAAAGACCCTCTAGGAGTGCTTATGATATTTCTAGACCCACAGGAGGTCCAAAGGGTTATGTTTGATTTTCATAGCAGCCTATGTGGGGGACATCATTTCTAGAAAACCACAGCCTACAAAATTCTCAGGGTTGGGTACTACTGGCCTACTCTATTCACTGATGTCTGTGCGAAAGTCAGGGCTTGTATCAAATGTCAGAAATTCTCTGGAAAACATCAACTCAAGTCTCTGCCATTGAAGCATGTACTAGATTTAGGACCCTTTCAACAATGGGGTCTGGATTTTATCGGGGATATTCATCCTCCTTCAAGTGGTCAACACAGGGGGATCCTAACCGCGACAAATTATTTCACCAAGTGGATAGAGGCTATCCCCACAAGGAACGCTTCTCATAAGGTGATCATTGGTTTTATGGAGGATATTATAGTAAGGTTTGGTTTCCCGACCATAATCATCACTGATAATGTTGCATCCTTCAAGGCTGAACCGTTGATCCAGTTTTGTGGGAAATTTCGAATTGCATTGATTCACTCTACCCCCTACTATTCGCAAGGCAATGGATTAGCAGAGTCCTCTAACAAAATCTTGATAAAGATCATCAAAATACTGTTAGAAGACAACAAGAAAGCATGGGATTCAAAGCTCAAATTTTCTCTGTGGTCTGATAGAGTGGCAACACATAGGTCCCTATGTATCTCTCCTTTCCAACTTGTATATGGGACTGAAGCAATTTTTCCTCCCCAGCTCGCCCTGCCTGTGGAGAAATTCTTCCAAGACTGCCACGAAGATCCTGATAACATGATCAGAAGGATTCATCAGTTGGTAGAAGTGCAACCGACTGGAGAGCAGGTGATGGGTAGAGCACATGACCTTCAACAGAAAATCAAGCAGGCCTTTGATAGGAAGAGCGGTAAGGAAGATTTCCAGCTGGGAGATCTGGTACTCAAATGGGATGCGCCTAAGAAGGACAAGGGAAAGCATGGTAAATTAGAATCCCTTTGGATCAACCCCTTCAAAATCTCTGAGAGGTTCCCAAATAACACTTACAGGTTGTAGAATTTGGAGGGAGACAAAGTTTTTGGTGGCCCTGTAAATGGTTACTTTCTGAAAATGTTTTTTTTGTTTTAGATTGCAGTCAGTGTCCCACCATTGTAAATACCATTCCTATTTTATGCTTATTTTGTCTTTGATGGGAGACTTCATAGCCCAAAACAAGGCATTGAACCTGCGCGTTCTTGGCGGCTCGCAGGGAGCATGCCATCCCCATGTGGAGCCAAATGTTAGCACATAAACCTCTCAAAGTCTTGTGAGCTGGGGTTTCTACCTAGGTCTGTAATTTTCTCCTGTTTTTTCCTCCTTTTGCAGACCTAATCGTAAGTTTTCCTCTCAGCTTGTAGTTTCTACTGTTTGTCTTCACTCGTTTGATATACCTATTTTTCCTTAGCAACTTGCCTGAGAAATATCGGCCGTTAGCCTTTATGTTTTCCCTAAGGTCGATCACTTCTCTCTTTGCCTTGTTGTTGATCCTTTTGTTTTCCTGAGCCCTCAGCCAGTCATCCGAGTAATTATTCACAGGCCGCAGTCATGAGCACCAAACATAACACTTAGAGCACTTTGATATGGGATCAAATAAAACAAGTGAGAAAGATCATCTTTCAACGATGGACATCCATCATATAGATTGGTTTGACGACCATTGGGCGATCAGGATCATAGAGTTGCACGAATTATAGCGTCAGGCAGAGTTGCAATGTCATCCTAGCCGTCGATCCTGGGAAAAAAACGTGGCGCAGGATCTGAACCATGGAGAAAATCCTTTCGAGAAAGATGAGGTGAGAAGTGCCGATGGACCGAGGTCCCGAAAAGCTGATACAATCTGGGCTGTCCATTTCATAGGGACGCGTGTCATCCGATCCGAGGAATCATGATTTCGCGACTCGAAGGCTTGAGCATTGAGCATGACGTGAGCTCATGAAACAGGAAATCACGATGCGCCCGAGAGTTGGGTCGACGATGACAACCCGCGGTCATATGGAAGGTGGGGCCGTAGAGAAAGGGAAAGCACATGTCGAAGTAGCGAGCGACTGAAGTTGTTCAAGGAAATGATCTTGGTCGTCGGATTCGAGGAAAATCCAACTGTTGATCCAAATGGGACATTTCGCGGGAGAGAGCATCGAGATTTTTGAAATCAAGGGGAGTTAAATCCCAAGATTTCATATGGATAAGCATGAGGTCATGGCCCGTGGTCACGTGGGGAAAAGGAAAAGGAACTGCACAAAGAATCAAAGCGCCCGAGTTGGTCATAGAGAAAGATCCGCGTGGCCTCGAGGCACCAGAATCAACTCGAAGGAGTTATGAGCTCGCCTGGAGCATTCATGGGTGTCATGCTTTGTCTTGATCCCAATGAAGGTAGTTAATGAAGTTGGGGAAGGTGGTTGAAACCTCGTTTCACCACATAAATGGAAATCATGGAAAATCTGGTCGTGGAGGGCAGACTGTTAGTCGAAAGTTCCCTGTCATGGATTTTCTTGTGAAGCCCATACCGATCTGATCTTGTGTTTGACAGAATAATGCAAGTGCAGCCTGACAGAAGAAGATGTAGACGAAAAACCTTGAATGCAATGACTAGAGTGTTCTTCTGAAGGGAGCAAGTTTTTTTGAGTATAAATACTCAGTTTTGATATTTTGTTATGGTCGATGGTAGAGCAAAGCTCCCGTATTGTAAAGTTTTAATGAAGTTTCTGGCTCCCCGGTTATGCATTGTAGTCTGATATTTCTTGTTTAATGACAATCAACTTTCTTACTCCCTCTTATTTCCCTCTTATGCTGAAAGAGTTCATGATTGACCGATTCACTTGAATTATTGTGACTACATTATGATGAAAGTTTGATTATAGTGTTGTTATAATTCCTTTCAGTTTTTTTGAGATTTAAATCCGAGAAGTTATTGCGTTTAAATTGTTCTTCCTTGGGCTGCTGAAATACATGATGTCCTCGACAGACCTCTATATTTTCTCACCAAAGTCTTCCTTCTACTCACCCTCACTACAACTTACTGACTGAATTTAAACCAAGACCTCACCTGCTTGTGCATATCAGTCAAATTTTCTGAGTTAAGACAATATTTTCTTGAGACTACGCCCATTTGACCCTTTTATAACCAACATGTGACATAAAACTCTGATGGGTATCGAGCTTGCCTTTCTTGCAATATGAAAGGGTGACTTCCAGTGCTAACACCCACCACTCACTTATCTCTTTCTCACTCAACATGTACACATGCATGCATCTACTATAAAATGTGTGTGTCTCAGATCAATAATACCAACAAAAAAACTAATGTTGTAATTTGAGGGATTAAAATGTTAACCTTGTTACTAGTAGAGAAACACATAATTGTATTATACAAGAAAAATACTATACAAAAGAATACACACATACAAGGAAGGGAGAGGGAAAATAAAAGTAACTATAGAGACATCAATAAGTAGTCTTCATTGATCCTTGTAGTAATATCTTCTAGTTACAATGACATATGATTATGTATTTATACTATTATACAGATGGAAGGTAGTTACAACTACCATAAGTACATTTGTTGGTTGACTAAATCAATTGATTAGTTGACTACACAATTATACTTCCAATCAACTTATATAATTACATTCTAGTCGACTAGGCCCCTCTAACAAGTGGGTTGCCATGTTAGATAAACTTCACATAATACCACTAGGATAAATCATACACCACTTTTTGTAAAAGTCAAATTCATTAAATAATTCCACAAGAAAAGAACTCACCTATATACAACATCATAACATGAAACCTAAAAAGAGGCTTTATTCATATTTTTTTCAAGTATACTAACAACTCTATCAATTTCCAATTTCTTCATATGCCATTCTATTAAGAGTACAATACGTGGCTTCCAAGTCATTGTGTTCTTTTTACTTAGAGTTATTTCCTTAGAAAAAGAGGATAAACTTACTCTAATGTTCCATAAAAGAAATCTAAGATTGCGAAAAATGAATATTCAGAATAAGAATTAAGAGTGATAAGGTGTACCTCTTGCTTCTCTCATCAAGGACATACCATACTCCACTTGTCAATTTTGATAGTAAGGGGTGATGATCACTGTAGTGTCACTTTTACATTAAACATACAGAATTGTATAATCACATGCATAACAACAAAGAGATACATCTTAACTCTCAGAATAAACATATGGTTACTGTTATAATTAGACAATCCATAGCATTTAACAATAATTCATATACACAACGGAAAACATGATAATTTATGTAGCACAACACAGTCATGCCAAAATGTGATAAGAACATAGTTAGATACTTATCTTGTAACAGTGGTGAAATCCACCAACCAAGTGCAGGCCTTCCACGAACCTCCCAGCCTTAGACCGCACTGCTCATCATCTCAACAATGGGTCACCCCCAAGCTAGGACTGAGCTCCACCCCAAGGCAAGGAATCCTAGGCTAGGCTGAGGTTACAGGAAAAACAACACATAAATATCTGGAAGGATTCTTCCCAAAGATGCCATCTTACGCCCACTACTACCAGACTCTCATTCCCCACATGCCTGTTCCACCCGGGAGTATACACCTTCACACGCACAGTCCATCGGTGCTAACCTCCCTCT
>SNQJ01S0032231.1:196892-209010 GCA_010110895.2 Picea sitchensis
CCGCACTGCTCATCATCTCAACAGTGGGTCACCCCCGAGTTGGGATTGAGCTCCACCCCAAGGCAAGGAATCCTAGGCTAGGCTGAGGTTACAGGGAAAACAACACAGAAGTATCTGGAAGGATTCTTCCCAAAGATGCCATCTTATGCCCACTACTACCAGACTCTCATTCCCCACATGCCTGTTCCGCCCGAGAGTATACACCTTCACACGCACAGTCCATCGGTGCTAACCTCCCTCTCTGGGTCTCGGCAACATGATGGATCAGGAAGTCTACGAGCCCGTAGCTGGTGCTGGGCACTCTCTGGGAGAAGCCACTTCCCAGTAAACTCTTTCACCTAGAAAGAGTTGCTCACATGCCTGACAACCCGCTTCTTCCCAACCACAGTCACCTCCCTCACTCGAAGAGAGGTCATACACAAGCTCAGCACGAGCTTACTCTGGACAATATTCCACACGCAGTCCAACACTGCGTGTCCGTGGCAGCCGATTGGGAAAAACATACATGCTCTTCCCAAACAGGTTCTGCAATCACGTGATAGTCTCACGGTTTTTATTTCGAGATTGTACGAGGGTAATATTGCAGGGGTCCGACGGGTTCACCCTCAGACGGTCAGGTAGAATGGAGAAGATCCCCCTCCCACAGTTCATCTTGGATATTATATTTGCATGCACCAGGGTTGACACTTGTCACCCTGGAAAATGCATGCGTTCCCATAACATGCATCCTTTTTGCATGTTTTCCCTTGCCAGGAACTTAGGATAAAATAAAATACACATGTCCTTTGGGAAATAACATTAAAATATTATACCCAGGCTTAAGCCCCTAGGCTCAACACTTAGCCCTTTTTTACCACCTTCCAGCCCCTAATCCCTTTCCCACTCTATGGACGCTCAGTCCCCCTTCACTCATTCATCGTGGTCGGTCTGCACCTAGCAGTGTTTATATTTTTATTAATCATTCTACATACATACATGTACATCAGCATGCTCTTGGCCTTCAACACTTAGGATCCATGGCCTAACAAACACATAAGCCTACCAACTTATACAAAACATGGCTCACCAACCTATAGACATGTTTACAATTCATTTCATATATCATGTTTTGCAATGGGGCTCGGCCTTGGGGACACTACAATCACCATTTGATCCCCCTCCTTGTACTTGTTGGGACCAATATGACAAAGATAAGTGTGAGTAATATATAGTTTTCCCCTGCAATGAAGTCTCAAATTTCATTCTTTAGTTATAGGCTTTTGAATAAAAGAATCGTAAGTCTATACAAATTTTGACCCCACCATTTTAAGCAAGGGATATCTTGGGATTGTCTCTGATGAAGATAACCTAGTTTGAAAAACACATTAATGGGTTTTAATGGTAGATTATTTTTCTCCCTCCTCTTATTATGTGCCATTATCTACCCTTCCTCATTCCCCCCATTGGATTATCATGTGTTATTTTTTCCCTTCCTTTACTAGTCTCATGGTATGCATCTTGAGAATAAATCAAAGAAGAGGATAGATTATCTTGGCTCAACTCCACAATGTAATATTATTGCTATGTCAGATTTCACATTCTCTTCTACTTTTCCCAACCAAGTTGGGATAATATCAACCAAGTTGGGATAATATTAACCAAGGTGGGACAATATTTATCAAGATGCCTAGCCAAGTGACATAAGGTACACATAAATGAAACCTTCTCATACTTAGCCTCAATTATCTTCATGGAATTCCTTGCCTTAATAAAAAACTTGGTTCCTAAGAGTCTCTTATAGGTTTATCTTCGCACAAATCAAATCAAATCAACTTATTACTTCCTTGGAATTTCCAAATTTAAATTGAGAATCACTCTAAATATGGACCTTATCTTGGCCAAAATCTCTTGAAACCTAAATTCATTTGACATATAATGAAGCCTTACTCACATGATGCAACTTTAAATATCCAGGGTCATTTGGGGAGAATCGGGGAAATCAACAATGTAGAAGATACCATTTTCCCTTTAAAACCAAGGGAAACAAGTTAAAATGCACTCTTGAACATCCTTAATTTCAATTTATATCTTGGATAATAATTTACACTTATGGTTGAAGTGAACATTGCCTTGGAATATTCTTCTACAAACATAGGAAAGCTAATGAATCATTCTTATCTAGCACTCTCCCTTGGAGTTTTTTCAACTTATTAGGATTAATTCATGATTAAGTGAGAATAGGGTCATTGAGTTTATGAGTTGTTTCCTTACCCAAAATCTTATCATAGGAATATAACTTATGGATAGCCTAAAGAATAATACAATTTTGTTCTTCATATATAAATAATTATTAATGGAATTGGAATATTATCCCATGAACTTCCTTCCCCCCATCAACCCCTTTACAACAATCATCACATCATCTACACCCTAATGACCCTATCCTAGTAGAAGAGAAGGGATTAGAGGCATGTCTTCTTAAGGAGCCACTACCATGCATGTGAATTATATATGTCATTTGATGAATTGGATTATCATACAATTTTTATATTTCTTGATTGTAAGGGGATCCATTGAGGAAAGAACTGTAACGTCCCCCGACCCAACCGAGGAACATTACGGTGCAGAAAACTTTTACAAAATAAAATTTCTGCTATCTAAATAATTTCCTGTAGCTTTCAGCTACGAATTACAACCATATTTAGTTATTGTATATTATCATTAAATTGATGCAACTACAACATGCTAATTTAGACATGATTGCAACTTAATAAGATAATACAACAACAAGATAAAACACTTATCTTTTATGAACAATTGTGCAACTAGCTACTTGGGATGGAAATTCAACCTAGCCATAGACTGATTATTCCAATTATCAACATCCAGTCACCCTCGAGCTGGTGCTAGTAATCTACAAAAGAGGGTGGTCTCTTACTGTCCACTCACAATTCAGAATTCCCATAACCCATTGGTATTCTCCTACAACTATCTCGATTTTCCACCAACTCTCTTCCTATTGATCTACCCAACCCAAGGAGTGTACCCTTTCACTGATCTTAGTCCCTTGTGCATCCTAATCATTTATCAGGGTCTCTCTCGCACAGGTATCTAGGAATCTCTCTGCTGGGAACTCAAGGGAAGTTGTTGCCAGGAAAACTACCAGAAAACACTTGTTGTTTTAGTGCAACTCACTCAAGAGTCCACTCTTCAAGCTTGGCAACCTGGCTCTTCAGTATTCAACTCCAAAACGCTTCAGATACACTCCAACATGCTCTAGAATTATCCCTCCATGGTTGCACCAACTCCCATCTCTCTTTCTTTCTCTCTACTTGCTCTTCATGCACAAAACTCTTTTGTCTAAAATTTTTGTCCAAACCCATACAAATTTCCTCCCTTTGTCTTACCTTTCTTGACTCACACACTTCTCCAAGGTTATTGTACTCAACCCCTATGTGATCAATAACTATGACATGTGACTTATCACACCCACCCTCTTACATGTATTCAATGATTGGCTTCGAGAACACTCAATCAGAAATTGGAAGGTTCATATACCAATAGCAAATTTAGGAACAATAAGTTGAATTAATATACATGGGCAAATCCCCCTTGGACCCCTTATTAGGAATTGTCTTAGACCCTCCCCTCTCTTGTGGATTAATTCAACCCTAATCTATGTCCATGTCCCATTAGCAGTTGGCATCACATTTTATTATTAAAACATAGAAATACAATTCACATATTACATCACTTTGGTTGTAGCCACACATTATATCTACATAAGCATTAATTAAATTGGGTATTGTAGTGGGGATGTTACAAGAACTCAGAGAAAGAGACGGGGTAGTAGAAACAATCCATGACCAACACTTGTGCTAAAGGGCTAAAGGAATATAATAGAACTATGTGGTGAGATATAGGCCTTGGGATAGATGCAATGGACTAACTCATGGGAGAGAAAAAGGATGCAAACAAAGATGACTAATGACTGATGCTATAAATTTTTTTATCAAATAATGTCTGCCTTGCAAAAATTGGACTTGAATACGAAGCTCCTAAAAACTCTAGTCAAAGAGAATTATGAAAACATGAAAAATAAGATCTCAAATTTAAATCCAAATGTCAAAAAAGAAATCCATATTATCAATAGAAAGTTTCATAGGATCTCAATGGATCAAGGGATTGATGACTCAAATATCAAGCAAATACATGGCAACTTGGCAACTAGCATAGGCTGACATACTCTCTTTGACCATGAAAGAATTATTTTTACTATGTATAGGGTCAGGGCTTTCTAATAAAACCTAAATTTTTCAATTTCGTGTTGTGATTCACCTTACCAAGGGAATATAAAAAACAAAATCTTGGCATGTTCTAGCAAAAATAATCAAAATATTAAATCTTAATCTTAGAAAAAAACACATTATGATGTCTATATTCATTTTATTTTTATGTACTTTATAGAAAATTATATCTTTTTCAAAATAAAAAATTTTATGTCTAAAAATTTGTTGAAAATTTGTTTCTTTTATTAAACCAAATTTACTAAGAAGCATACAAGACCTTACCCATCAATAACCATTCACATTTCAACAAAAGAGGGTACCTATTAGAGCGATTAAAATTCGATAATGGTCTTGTATAAAAAAACTTTGTAAACCAAACTAACACCACTAACCAAGAAAAACAACCATCATAGAAACTCGACATATCAATTAGAGAGTGATTGGATGAATTTGCATGGGAATCAAATATATTTAAATTTGATAATGCTTATCTATAACTTCTATCCATATGTGGCTCATTAATGCACAAAATGATTATCATTATGAACATACTACCTTATGATTGGGAATTTGTAGATGTTAAATATGTGGTCATCTCTACAGTGCTATGTAGGACATTGTTGTAAAGAAATAACTAGGGAATTTCTAGATGTTAAATATGTGGTCATCTCTAGAGTGCTATGTAGGACATTTTTGTAAGGAAATAGCTAGTGGTGTCTTGTTCATACACAATTCTCCTAATTTCCACATCCACACCTTTTACCTCAGTAATCATTAGAAACAATTTTGTAGGGTTTCAATGGGTTTTAACCACCTTAGTCATTGTCCTAAATACAATTTAAATCACAATAGTCCTCGATGATGATATTTATGAACTTGAAAAAGTGATTCGTGACCCTCTCTAGTCCATATCCTTAATCCACATGTCTATGATTAAGGATTGTATGCCTAATATTACATATTTAGAGAGGTATCCCAATCAATCTTTCTATTTTCCTCATGATGTAAAATTAAAATATAAGTCTCATGATTTTGTCTTGAAATATTGAAATACATGACCGAGAAACCACCTCCTTTATCACCCCTCAGTTCAACACTTTCCTAGAGTGTGAACACCCAGGTTTTATCAATGGATTGACACTTTTTCGTTTATATCAATAGAATTGTGGATAACCTCCATGTCACCACATTCTCCATTGGAAATGCATATTCCCACCAAACCCTTATACCTCAAAATAAGAATCTTGGTTGCCTATATTAGATAGTCACATATATATATGTAACTATAAATCTTTGGAGAAAATTATCGAGAACATTTTCTTTACATATGAAATTGTTTGTTACTTTGGGAAATGGACCTTTTGCAACCATGTTCAAATATACATTTCTAATAACCCTTGTAGTATTATCATTTATCAACTCAAAGAAGACTATTGTATCCATATAATTATATTTGCATAATCATAGTAAAAATCATTTTTCAAATTAAGATTAAATCACAGTTTTATGGAATAGATTATTTCAACCTTGTCCAATGGTGGTAGATTATGATCTCTTCAATTATTTATCCAAAAAATAAATTGATCAACCTTTGGGTTTACATCTAAGTTGGAAACATTTGTGAGCCAAGCCTTTTTTATTCATTTATAAATGGTTGTTCCATTGTTTGTTGAACATGGTTACAATTTTTTTTTGTTAAATATTACCTCCAAAATATTTCACCCTATAAGCTCTTTCCACAACTCAAGTATAGGGATAAAAATGTCCCCAAGACTTTAAACCCCTTTAATGGTGGCCACATTGGGTCTTGACCTCTAAACCCCCTTTTTCCATGGGAGCCAACATGACCAGTAATTTTAGTGCACCATTGTTAACTTTGATTTGATGAAAAAATATAATTTGAGAATTTAAGTTGGACTAATAGCTTTGGAACAACTTTTGGGCATGTATTATGAAGCATACAATTTCAAAGAATAGATGGTAGAATTGAGCAATGTTAATTTCATTCAACAAATTAAAAAACTAAAGCTAAGCATCTATTTTTATTTGGATTTTTTACACAAAGGTATCCAATTACTTCTCCTTGCCATTGTTGTTGCTAAAAGAATTCTTGAATATTTGATAGTTTACTCTTGAGAAAAACATGTCCCGAAAGGAAATTTGTGATTTCTAACCCTCTTCAAGCAAATACATAAAAAAATGCAGTTGATATATCAAAATCAAATTTTCTACCACACCTAGTTGCATGAAGAAAGGAAAGAAAAACTTCTCCATGCACTTGCCTCACCCCAAGACAAAATTTAGTAATATTGAACTTTATGGGGCATCGAGATGAATTTACCAAGATTGCAAAGGATAAGGGGTGATTAGGGATAAGGAAAGAATAATATGTAAAATGTATTAAATTCCTTTGGGAATTGACAAATAACAAATCTAAGATACAATCCTTAAGGGAAAGGATAAAAAAGTGCGTTAAGTTTGGCCTCCCAAACCTTAAGGTGGAAGGAGATTCTAGAATTATTCTTATTAATATGTAGTGTATGTAATTCACACTTATTTCACATCATATATGAACTCCATAAAGAGTAGAAATATGGTCAAGGTTCCCAAAGCATATCCATACACTCAATGCTCATGGATAACATGGGCCTCCAAATTTTTGTAATACCCTTCCATATGTTTAGATGTACGTGGTTTCCCCATTTTTTTTTATGTCTAATACCTATGTAAGGTCCTTAGCCCCTTGGTCTCAAAATTCTTTGAGGGTTCCCACAAAGGATTACTTGGTCAAATTTGAATTCCCCCTTTTTCATTCTCGTTGTTATATTTTATGTGTAAGTCATTTATCCAAAGTCATGACTATTTTCTATATATCAAATCAACCTGAGGAATGAAACTTTCTTTTTAGGTGAAAAACATGTGGATTGTATGTTAAACTATCATTTGTCTAGTCAAAGTCATGGATTAATTCCCATAAAAGGATGATTTTTCCCAATAGTTCTCTTGTTGTTTCCTTGACAATCTACAATGTTCCCTTTTTTTATAAATTCCCTTGATTTGTTCTATTATGAACTCTTCTACTCACTCTCAAAATTGTTGAAAATTTGTCAAATTCACATCTCAAATCCATCTAATTTCCTCATCAAGGTATTGGGATGATTGGATCAATTGTTGCTTCCAACTATCTACCAACTAGAGGCTTTCCCTCACATGTATACTCTCTCCATTTGTTTGATTTCCATATATTATTTGATTAATGATCTTAGATCTAGCATTTCTTGGTTTCATCCCTATTGTTTCCTTGGACAATATTCAACCACACATGAAGGGAGGTTACTGACACTCCATTTTTGGGGAGAGCACCTCATAATTGAGAGAACCTTTCATATTCCATATAGGGTAACATTGTTTGAGTATTTTTATGATTGATATGGTAGTGTAGATATTGCATTGTTTTGGGAGACAATTTCCAAGGATTTAGCACTTTGGAGTGTTCCAAGAGGCTCAAATATTATTGGATATTCAAATAGGTATTTCATATTTACTCAACCCATGTAGCATCTTTCCCTCTCATATTTAATTCAGTTTGGTTTTCTATCCATTTCAAAAACTAGAACACACATTAACTTGGAGGTCAATTGGATTTTCTAGCTAATGTTATATTTACTTTGTAATTGTTGAAAAGAAACAGAAACATAATTGAAGTTCCCTTGAAATCAACTAAACCCGTAGACTAACTTAACTCGTATTTAAGAAATTAACTTAGTGTCTCCCTTTCCTCACTTGCTATTTATTCCCCTAGTTTTTTGCTTACTCTTAACTTGCTATTGATATTTCATCCATTATTGTGGTAGCACATGCCTCACTCTATACATTGCACTACATTTTGGAAACTCCAACAAGGATTTATTATCAACCTTTCCCTCTCTCAAGCAAAGGCTTTCCCTCTCTTTTTATCCTTTGTCTCTTCCCATGGGGAATGTTTTCTCCACTTCTCTTGTCCCTAGTATTTTGCACCTTGCTTCCATCCAACTCTTTCCAAAAAACATATAAAACCTTTCACATTTCACCCAAATGAGTATTGTAATACATGGATCAAAATTCTTATCCAAGTACTCATTCAACAAATTTATCTAAACAACTCCCTAGATACGGATTTCCTTCAAAATTGTCACTTAAACACATGTATAAAGTGCCTCCTTCAAACATAGGACCCTTTCCTCCTTTTTCAAACATGAACCAAGTTCACCACGAAGGTTTTCCAATGCCTCCTTTCAACATGACACAAACAAGTCCAAACGAAGAATATCATACAATGATGCCCCTTTGTTTAATCCAAGTTGATATACAACCTTGTAACTTTCTCCTAGACAAGTAGACATATAATGTAGTCCAACATGTAGGACACGTGACCAACTCTTTTCTTACATGAGACAAGTAGCTCAACAAGTCACACAACTTATACAAATATTTGAGACCAAACTTAGAAACATTAAGGGCCTCTTAAGCATTCAAAACATTTTTGAAACCTAAACTCAAACCAAACTTCAACCTTCAACCTCTAAGGTTTATAGAGATAAGCCTAGCTTTCAACCTTACATGCTTCCTTCTTGAAGAGGAATATCACATGGGTCATCCCCTTCGCAGAGGCATTAGCCAACCACAAAAGACACTCCAAAAAGTTCACATGCAACTTCTGACACAAATGACCAACCCTATTCTCCTAAACCAATGATGTATTCTAAAAATCATAAATGAAAGACTCGTCTACATATGAACATTAAGTCCTTAAAAAAAGGACACTACACACACTATATATGGAATTTATTTTTCACAATTTTAAACCCCCCTTTATGAATGAATGTGATAATATATTGGATGACAATGTAAGATCACACTCTATATTAAAAAGCCTCTAGCATAAGTGTGCATCCTTCTCCCGAGGAAGCCCTATCTAAACCCCTTTCTGTGGCCACCATGACTTCCCTTGGTGGGGGCTCAACAACCCCCTTTCCCCCTCCCCCTCCCCTTGATACTGACATTTCTTTTTTCACCTCTCTTGTTGTTTCCCTCCCCAAGCAACCGAAGCAATCCAAGTCATGTTTCATGAAAAATATGGAAGAAATCCCCAAAGTTCTGGTGCAAGCATGATTAAGATCCCTTTCTCTAAGGTTTGTAGAACATGGATTGATAGGTAAGTTCACTAGGATCTCTCCTTCGCCGAGATTTGTTTCCGTCTGGATTGATAAGAATTGGAAGCCACACTTAAACGGTAGAATGTCCCATTCTTTTTGTGGTCAGTTTTTTTTTCTTTCCTCTTTGAAAAAAAGGAATATTGGGACCTCATCTTTAGAAGCGAACCTTATTTTATGGGGGCTCGTGGGATCTATCTGAATCAATGGATCTTGAATTTCAATATGGAGAACGATATTCCATCATTCGTCCCTGTCTGGGTTTGCCTCCCTGTTTTTCCCATTAATTGCTGGAATGAGGAGACTCTTAGGGCGATTGGTAACTCTTTGGGCCATTTTATTGACAAATTTGTGTCAAAAGAGGGTCTGAAAGATTTTGCTAGGATCTGTGTGGAGGTGGATTTGGAAAAAGGCCTACTAGAGGCCATTAAGCTTAAGCTTGAAAATTGGACCTATCTACAGGAAGTTTATTATGAACAATTACCTTTCAAATGCAAGATATGTCATGAATATGGTCATTTTGATAAGAGATTCCCAAAAGTCCCCTCATACCTGCCAGTATAGGAGACACAAGAGCAATGGAAGAAAACTAAAAGAAAGAAGAAAAACCCTAAGTCGAACCACCAATCTAAAAAATATCCTCCTCAAGGGGGAGCTCCCTCCAATCCAAAATCGCTGGAAACTCTCACCTCCTCCTTGGTAGGAACCAACAATAAATCCATACCAACCAAAAATCAATATGAAATTATTTTTGAGGTTGAAGAAGAACCAAAAAATGAGACCCCTCCTATCCATCAAGAGACCTCAGATCCAGTGGGAGATATTATAATTCCTCCAATAATTCAACAAGTTGCTCCTCAAATAGATTAGGAGGAGGGAGACATTGATGAAAGCTAAGAAGAGGAAACATATTATGGCACTGCAAAAATTCAATCCATGAAACAACCAAGGCGTAAGTCAAATAATCAGCGTAGAGAAGCAACAAAATGATGAGAAATTGATATGAGAAAACATAGTACGTTGGATGGGAGTACAAAAAAATATCCTAGACCCTCAAGGAACTAAGGTGGCTCAGTGCCCCCTAAAGGGGGAAACCCCAAATTGTCTTCCAAATGATAAAGGTTGTTTCCTAGAATTATAGAGGACTAGGAAGTGAAAGCAAAAAATAAATGGTGAAGAATCTTCTTCGGGAAGAAAAACCACAAGTTCTCCTTCTCCGGGAAACATAAATGAAGGATGAATATGTCCTTCATGCTAGCACTTTCTTCTGGCAGTCAATTCATGGTAAGGTAGTTATCTCAAGGGGGGTCTCTATTGGGATTTGTACTCTCTAGAACCCCTGATATAGGAGCATCGCTCCATCTCATCACACACCAGCTAATCAACACGCATGGTGCACATTCAAGGAAAGAGAGGCATCATTCTCTCATTTTTTCCTCGAGAATATAAGTCGTGATCCAAGCATTAATTGAAGACAAGTTGGAAGATCCAAATCGTGCTTTCACACGAGCTAGAGATAAGGTCGCCATTAATATGCTGATGAAAAAATAGATCTGCATCCGATTTGGAGAAGAATTGCCATCATTTTAATTTGGCCTTTTGATAAGCATTAGGGATGGTGATTTGACACCATTAGTTAGCTTGCAAGTATAAATCTTTGTATTGTAAACAAAATAGAGGTTAGATGACTGTAGGCTAGATGGAATTCAATTGAGCCTTACAGGAGGTTAGACGATAGAAGGTTGATGAGATCCGAGACTCAGTTGTAGCTCAGACTCCACCATTGTAAATTGACGTTCCACCATTAATAGAAAAAATGTTAGTTTTTCCTGTTTTATATTTCTGTTCAATGGATTTTGTGCTATGAATGTCTTTTACATGCATATGAGTTGTAGATGGAGGCTAGAAATCGTCTGGAGGGATAGAGATACAGTTTCCTATCCGAGAGTGTGTTAAGTTAAGTCTAGAACTCTAGGATAAGTGCAAGGAGTGCGCGACAGAGTTGGAAAACTCTATAAGACAACGCAAGGAGTGTGTATATGAACTCAGTGGAGTCAGAAGAGAAGTTGTCGGGAGGGCACACTAGATTAATTTACAAACTTATGGATAAATTTCAAGGTGGTTAGGTCCCTTGAAAATAATGAATGTGTGGAGAGAGACACAATGCAGAGTTACCAAAGACTCTGGAATACTCTGCCAGGAGGGCATCAAGCTTGCGTGAGCATACCCAGTACCTACATGGTTGAAGGTGTAGAAGAATACAAAAATTACTGAACATTCTCGTGAAGGAAGGATTTGCAAGAAGTGCATCGACAAATGAAAGGAAATTCCTTAAAACTTTCCAGGAGGACGAGAGAGAATTCGTCGAAAAATTGAGCCAAGTGCAAGGAGTGCACCTTGTTGATTAAGGTTGGTTGTCATTGATGTCAACCCTTGAAGAAAGCCCCGCAACACAAAGGTTTGGGTAATGGACCCAATATTTTTTGATGTAAATATGAATCATTATTTTCTTGTCATGGTTGATAAGAAGTAAAGATGGATGAACTCCAAAGTGGTCCCCTTATGGTGAAAGCCCTCACGGGAAGACACTTTGCGGAGTAAGAGAACCCATGATTAATTGTGGAATAATGAGATGAAGGAAAATTAATTTGTCAGGTA
>SNQJ01S0032231.1:234325-250098 GCA_010110895.2 Picea sitchensis
ACTGTCTTCTTTTGTAATTCATTTATGTCCCTACGCATTTCTTCACCTTCATCAAGAGTCCAAGTAGGACTTTCTGGAGGCTTATTTGGTGTAGAAGTTCCCTTTTTGGGTGGCATGTTGGCCAAGTATCACTTTTGAACCTTAATTTTGAGGTGGTTCTGCTAGACAATCTTTCTTCTATTGTATCTCCAACGTTTCATCCCTTCTGGGTATGAAACTTTCCTTTTTGTAGTTCTATGATATTTCTTCTCTACAATGCCACAGGTCTGATCAAAATTGGATGTGCCAAGTGGAATTTAAGGTAACTTCCCCACAAATTTCTAATTTTTGGCCTTTCCATGAGGTCTGACTTGTATAGCATTCCCCACACAAAATGATTGATATAAAATTCTGAAATTCATACCAGAAATACTACATACTATCCACTATCCAATGAAACTAGTCTCACTCAATTTGGATACTCTAGGAAGAAGTTATGATTTCTTTACCTAGAACACCTTCTTGAGACTAGTCAATAGGACTAGTTATATACCCTATCTTCCACAGGGTGTATCTAAAAATGTAAGATGACCCAGAAGCTGGCATTTTTACCACAGATACCTTACTAATTTACGTGAATAGCCTTGGGATTTCAGGTTTTGAAATGTTACAGAAAGTTTTTTATAGTGAAAAGTCCACAATGATTCAGTTCAGGATGATTCCATAACCCTATCTTGCACAGGCTGTATCTCCGAACGTATAAGGCCTCAAGAGATGAAATTTTAATCCAACGTACCTTGATCTGTCTACTAAATATCCTTTAAACCGTTCCTTCTGAAACATTGTAGAAAAAAAGTTATATCGAAACTTCCAAGGTGGCTCATATGTAGCAGCAAAACCCCAAGACCTTGATCTCTGATACCATATGTTAAGAACCAAATATCAATATAGCATAGAAAAACCTCAGAATAAGTACTCAATGCCTTGAAAAGAGAGAGATTCAGATAATAAGCCTCTTCTAGGGGGAAACCTCCTTATGCCCACATAAATGTACAATTAAGATGATTCCAAATGAAAATGTCTCATTGGTATATATAGGAGATTAGGAGGTAAAATTACAACTAATGGACTAAAGCCGACACAAATAAAATAACATTACTAATGTAATATTCCCTAATTAAGGGGTAATGAGCCATTATTTAGGGCTTAACAACTGCCCTGGCGTGATGACCAGTGGTGACAACGTTACCCATAAGTACTTTCAAATAAATGAGAAGGTTGTCTCATGATGAGACCCCCTTTCTCTTGGCCATGCAACCAAGAGTCACTACCCTGGCATGGTAACTAGCTGGTGGTAATGTCATACTGTTAGGTATCCATGGACCTAATAGGATGGCTCGTGATGAGGCCCCCTATCCTCTGACTAGGTCATGTTTTATTATTTTAACGGGTCCCTCTTGTTTCTTGTTGAGAAGCCTTTTATTTCTTTCTCGAGGATCCCTGGGCGAAGCATCTCAAGGTTTTATTTTTAGGATTTTATATTTTGTTAACTTGCTTTTACCTTCTAGGCCTTTAGCCCCTTCTTCCCACAAGGTAAGGTGCAATCCTCAAATGATATGTAAACCTAGTGCCTGGACAAGTGTAATGGGATAGATGAGAGGGAAGCAATATGAAAAAGTGGTGCTATGACGAGAGCAGACGATGGATTTTCATAAATCCCCCCAGTGGCAAACCAGAACCTACGGACACGGGATTACCAGGCCATCCTATCATTTCCCCCAGACATGGTCAAGTGAGAAAGTATAAGATATAAGAATTTGTTAGAAACAAAAGGAATTAAATGCACATATTCAAAGGTTTTGAGGATCATAGTGACACATACCATGATACCCAGACTTATTACCTCATGGAGAAAGAAACATCTCTGACACAAGACCAAGCCGATGGTGATGGATGTTAATTCTGCTGACAAGGTAGAGGTGTTGAAAGGGAGAAAAGATGGGCCCTCCAGGGCCATTCTAAATTCGATCCGACTCTCGGTACTCCATGTCTAGGACCTGTGGGCCTCAAGACATGATCTCCTAGTTATCCCTAAAAGTGGTGGATAACATCTGGCTCCAACTTGCAGACATGTGCTCACCGTAGAGCGCATGAGAACCTCAACATATTTGGCATAACCTATTTACTTGCTTGATCTCAATAGCAATATCAATAACTGATTGGGGTGGTGATACCACCCCAATATATATATATATAACTGAAATAAAGCAATCATAAATGTGAATGTGAAAGAAAACTAACATGCAATTCAAATGGTATAATACATGAATGCAAAAAATGACTACCTACTTACCTTCACTTACACGTTGGCTGGGTGTTGGAAGTAGTCAAACGACCAATGTAACCACTCCAGCAATGTCCCACAATACCTACCTTTGTGCTTTATCATAAGCTAGAATAGTGATAAGTTAAGCACAACAAAACCATGAGTTAGAAAATGCATTGTATCTATGGAAGTTGTAAGGTCTAGCTCATGGAGGTGGGTGGGAGGAAAAAAGTCATGCCAAGTCAACCTATGAGAAAAGCACTCAATCCACTTCAGGAAGGAATCATGAAAAGTCCACGGTTCAAAATACTGGCTCAAAAGGTTTTCAAACTGGCTACCTAGGACATCCTCATACTTTGAAGCCTGGGAGGGCATTGACAAGGATGTAGCAGACGACTGGCAATTTCTCAAGGGAAAGTTGAAAAACTGAGATGATAGAATTAAACTTTTAGTATTCAACCAACCCTTTGATTCTAGGTTTTGGCCCTTAGGAAACTCAATATAAAAGACATATCTCCCAGCTACACCTCTAGAGACACAACAAAGTAAAATAATGGGAGGTGGTTGGAGATAACTGTCACAAGAATCCTTCTTGAGGCACACAATGCCCTCACTCCTATCAAGACCTGAGCATAACGGTGGTTGGTAATCTTTTTCATGGAAATAATCCAAACGTTCAAGGGAGTACTCATCAAAAGCCTCAAGGTATGACCGGAAAATATTAGGAGGATAAGGGGCTAGGTCATTTGTATCAAAGTAATTTGGGTATCCTTGAAAACTTTTGAAATCAATAGTCGGATACATTTGTTCTCAGTCTGCCATGATCCCATAACTTGGAAATATCATAGAATTGAGAGTAAGGTGGCACCCTAGAAAAGGTCAGTGGATTCACCATGTAATTTTCCTGAAACTATCAAAGGATAAGGGAAAAAACCCTAAGTGGAGTTGTCGGGCAAGCTTGTAATATAAGGATTCTGAGGCAAGGCTTACCGAAAAGTGTCGTCTTGAGGAGAAATGACTCAGTGTTCCCCGACAACGGTGCCAAAATGTTATCGCATAGTTTGTAGTTAGGATAAAAGATGGGTGTAAGAGACAAACTAGCGTAACTGAACCAATCCCACCTAATGTCACCTCGATAGGAAGGTTCTTTCTGTTTAGGGAGGTAAGGCCTAGGGGAGACGTCCTCGGTGACCTGGGCTTTTGAGAAGGAAAATGATTGAAGGCTAAAAGATAAATCCCCCCCACCCCTCACAAGTCACCACCAAGCAGATAGTCCGGCTAACCAACCAATAAAGAGAAGTATAACCAAAATAGATATGCACCTGCCCGAGACAAAGCAACAAGATATATATATATATATATATATATATGCAAGCTTACTCGCTTGGTTAGTACTTCATATAATCAATGACTATCTGGTATATAAGCAATTGAGTAATAAATATTGACAAAGTCGATGTTTATAAAATAACAACGATGTACAATACCACTTCTTCAATGAATGCTAAAGGAACATGGCATTCAATGTAACAATTAACACTTCATTTAGATAATGCATTTAAACAACCATTCAATTGCTCACAAGTAAAACGATAGTTGCACAATGATGTTAATAGCAAAAGGATGACGACAACAATTAGTTAGTAGGGTTAGTCTTAGGCTAGGGTTAGGATAGGTAGGGATTTTTTCAAAGTATTAAAAGTTGTTTTGATCACAGTACTCACACGCTAGGCCTTAGATCAGTGCGTTCCTAGGGTAAATGGAGTCAAAGGAGGACGCAGAAGCTGAAGGATCAAAGATAATAGTAAGACTTAAGGACAAGAGGGTTAGAACTTGAGGTGTTGCTATGGCAAGGCATTAGGGATGAAACCCTAGGGGAGAGAAGTTCACTTTGGTGTAGGGGAACTAGGCCTCAGTGCCCTCTCCTCCTTCCTTAGATCAATGGAAAAAATGACTAGCTCAAAAGGTTGCATAAAACTAAGACAAGAGGTTTTGCAGGCAACGTGTTTCTATGGCAAGGCTTTACCAAACAAACCCTAGGGAAAATTGTCTCATCAAGGTGTAGGGGGACTAGGCCTTGATGTGTTTTCTCCTTCTTAGCTTCAAAAAGGTAAAACGGCTAGCATAGGAGAAGATGGATTTGAGTGTTGCTGAGGCAAGGCTCAATCCTCCTCAACAAGGGCTAGAAAGAGTAGAGTGTTGCTAAGGCAAGGCTCTATCTCACTTCAACAAATAAAATGGATAAATATCTTGATATGGACATGAGACAAGGAACTTCCATGTGTGCTTGTCCCCCAGGGTTTAAATCAATAAATTATAACCATAAATTCAAGAGAAAAAAATACAAAAACCATTCAATTAAAATTTTTTGTAGAAATTTACTTACATTCAACCAAGAAATCAAGCAACAAACCCTATTTGTTACACCTTCCACCAAGATAAATGACAAAAATGCCAATAAAAGACTTCCTTCAACAAGTGTGCCTCACAATTTCAGCCAATAACTCAAAGTGTAGCACAAATTTCAGACCTCACTAATGAGTGAGTGAGAGATCATGAAAAAATGAAGGTAAAAACCCTCAATTTATACAGTACCATGACCTAATTTCACTTTTAGGTCATAAAAAGACTGACAAGGCCAAAATACCAAAAATCATATTGTTTTACATTAAATGCTTAAAATTAAACCCTAATCAAGCTAAAGAGAGACGTCATGCCCCTTTTAGGATGACATTATCCCCTTCTAGGGAAAATGCAACATCCTGGAGCAAAACGTTAGCCCTCCTTGGGATTCTCCAACCTGCCACACGTGCCAAAACTGCCCCAGCTGTCTCCCAAAGCATCCATGCTGCTAGGTGACATCATGGTCATGAAGAGTGACATCCTAGGCCTTCCAAGGCCAACGTTCCATTGAAAAAGGGCACAATCCCCTTGGTCAAGCTCTGTCGGGGTGCCTCTGCAAGACGTCCTCCTTCTCTCCTATGCAAACCCCTCTGTCCGGTCTCTGCCCCCTACTGGTGTCTCAACATCCATTTGGTGGGCTCTTCAACCCCATGGAGGTCTGAACTGATCATCTCCCCATGTGTACCGGTCCAACATGGTACATGTCCGTCGGGCATGATCCTACACATCAACAATTACGCTCATGATGAGACCCCCTATCCTCTGACTAGGTCTTGTTTTATTATTTTAACAGGTCCCTCTTGTTTCTTGCTGAGAAGCCTTTTATTGCTTTCTCGAGGATCCCTAGGCGAAGCATCTTGAGGTTTTATTCTTAGGATTTTATGTTTTTCCAACTTTCTTTTACCTTCTGGGCCTTTAGCCCCTTTTTCCAACGAGGTAAGGTGGAATCATCAAATGATAGGTCAACCCATTGCCCAGACAAGTGTAATGGGATAGCGGGAATCAAGATGAAAAAGTGGTGCTATGACGAGAGCGAATGATGGCTTTTCAGAAATTCCCCGAGTGGAGAACCAGAACCTACAAACACATGCTTACTAGGGCATCCTGTCATTTCCCCCAAACATGGTCAAGTGGGCAAGTATAAGATCCAAGCATTTGTTAGAAACAAAAGGAATTAAATGCACATATTCAAAGGTTTTGAGGATCATAGTGACACATACCATGATACCCAGACTTATTACCTCATGGAGCAAGAGCCATCTCTGACAGAAGACCAAGTCGATGGTGATGCATGTTGATGTTGCTAGCAAGGTAGAGGCACTAAAAGGGAGAAAATATGGACCCTCCAAGGCCATGCTAAAGTCGATTCGACTCTCATTACTCCATGACTAGGACATGTGGGACTCGAGACATGATCTTCTAGTTATCCCTAAAAGTGGGGGATAACATATGGCTTCAACTTGGGGACATGTGCTCACCGTAGAGAGCATGAGAACCTCAACATCTCTGGCATAACTTGTTTACTTGCTTGATCTCAATAGCAATATCAGTAACCGATTGGGGTGGTGATACCACCCCAACATATATATATAGGACTAAAATAAAACAATCATAAATGTGAATGTGAAAGCAAACTAACATGCAATGAAAACGGTATAATACATGAATGAAAAAAATACCTACCTACTTACCTGCACTTACTTGTTGGCTGGATGTTAGAAGTAGTCAAATGACCAGTGTAACCACTCCAGCAATGTCCCACAATACCTGTCTTTGTGCTTCATCATAATCCATAATAGTGATAAGTTAAGCACAACAATACCATGAGTTAGAAAATGCATTGTATATATAAAAGTTGTAAGGTCTATCTCATGGAGGCGGGTGGGAGGAAAAAATTCATGCCAAGTCAACCTCTGAGGAAAGCACTCAATCCACTCCAGGAAGGAATCACAAAAAGTCCACGGTTCAGAATACTGGCTCAAAAGGTTTGCAAACTGGCTACCTAGGACGTCCTCATACTCTGAATCCTGGGAGGGGATTGCCAAGGATGTAGCATACGACTAGAAAATTCTCAAGGGAAAGTTGAAAAACTGAGATGACAGACTTAAAATTTTAGTATTCAACCAACCCTTTGATTCTAGGGTTTTCCCCTTAGTAAACTCAATATAAAAGACATATCTCCCAGCTACACCTCTAGAGACACAACAAAGTAAAATAATGGGAGGTGGCTGGAGAAAAATGTCACAGGAATCCTTCTTGAGGCACATAATGCCCTCACTCCTATCAAGACCTGAGCATAACGGTGGTGGGTAATATTTTTCATGGAAGGAATCCAAACGCTCAAGGGAGTACTCATCAAAAGCCTCAAGGTATGACCGAAAAATATCGGGAGGATAAGGGGCTAGGTAATTTGTATCAAAGTAATTTGGGTATCCTTGAAATTTTTTGAAATCAATAGTCAAATACATTTGTTCCCAGTGTGCCATGATCCCATAACTTGGAAATATCACATAATTGAGAGTAACGTGGCACCATAGAAAAGGTCAGTGGAGTCGCCAAATAATTTTCCTAAAACTATCAAAGGATAAAGGAAAACACCCTAAGTGGAGTCGCTAGGTAAGCTTGTAAGATAAGGCTTCTGAGGCAAGGCTTACCGAAAAGTGTCGTCTTGAGGAGAAATGACTCAATGTTCCCCGACAACGATGCCAAAATGTTATCGCGTAGTTTTTAGTTAGGATAAAATATGGATGTAAGAGACAAACTGGCGTAATTGAACCAATCCCACCCAATGTCACCTCGATAGGAAGGTTCTTTCTGTTTAGGGAGGTAAGGCCCAAGGGAGACGTCCCCAGTGACCTGGGGTTTTGAGAAGGCAAAGGATTAAAGGATAAATGATAAATTCCCCCCTCACAAGTCACCACCGAGCAGATAGTCCAGCTAACCAACCAATAAAGAGAAGTATAACCAAAATAGAGATGCACCTGGATAGTCCAGCCTAACCAACCAATAAAGAGAAGTATAACCAAAATAGAGATGCACCGCCGCCCCAGACAAAGCAACAAGATATATATATATATATATATATATATATATATATATATATATATATATATGCAAGTTTACTCACTTGGTTAGTACTTCATATAATCAATGACTATCTGGTATATAAGCAATTGAGTAGTAAATATTGACGAATTCAATGTTTATAAAATAGCAACGATGTACAATACCACTTCTTCAATGAATGCTAAAAGACCATGGCATTCAACGTAACAATTAACACTTCATTTAGATAATGCCTTTAAACAACCATTCAATTGCTCACAAGTAAAACGATAGTTGCACAATGATGTTAATAGCAAAAGGATGACGACAACAATTAGTTAGTAGGGTTAGTCTTAGGCTAGGGTTAGGATAGTTAGGGTTTTGTTCAAAGTATTAAAAGTTGTTTTGATCACAATACTCACACTCTAGGCCTTAGATCAGTTTGTTCCTAGGGTAAATGGAGTCAAAAGGAGGATGCAGACGTTGAAGGATCAAAGATAATAGTAAGGCTTAAGGACAAGAGGGTTAGACCTTGAGGTGTTGCTATGGAAAGGCCTCAAGGATGAAACCCTAGGGGAGAGAGGCTCACTTTGGTGTAGGGGAACTAGGTCTCGGTGCTCTCTCCTCCTTCCTTAGCTCAATGGAAAAAATGACTAGCTCAAAAGGTTGCATGAAACTAAGACAAGAGGTTTTGCAAGCAACATGTTTCTATGACAAGGCTTTAAGAAACAATCCCTAGGGAAAATTGGCTCATCAAGGTGTAGGGGAACTAGGTCTTGATGCATTTTCTCCTTCTTAGCTTCAGAAAGGTAAAACGGCTAGAATAGGAGAAGTTGGATTTGAGTGTTTCTAAGGCAAGGCTCAATCCTCCTCAACAAGGGCTAGAAAGAGTAGAGTGTTGCTAAGGCAAGGCTCTATCTCACTTCAACAAATAAAATGGCTAAAACTCTTGATAGGGACATGAGACAAGGACCTTCTATGTGTGCTTGTCCCCTAGGGTTTAAATCAACAAATTACAACCATAAATGCAAGAGAAACAATACTGCAACCATTCAATTAAGAAGTTTTGTAGAAATTTACTTACATTCAACCAAGAAATCAAGTATCAAACCCTAGTTGTAATACCTTCCACCAAGATAAATGCCAAAAATGCCAATAAAAGACTTCCTTAAACAAGTGCGCCTCAAAATTTCAGCCAAGAACTCCAAGTGTAGTGCAAATTTCAGGCCTCACTAATGAGTGAGTGAGAGATCATGAAAAAATGAAGGTAAAAACCCTCAATTTATACAGTACCATGACCTAATTTCACTTTTAGGTCATAAAAAGGTCGACAAGGCCAAAATACCAAAAATCATATTGTTTTACGTTAAACGCTTAAAATTAAACCCTAATCAAGCTAAAGAAAGACGTCGTGCCCCTTTTAGGGTGACGTTAGCCCCTTCTAGGGAAAATGCAACATCCTGGAGCAAAACGTTATCCCTCTTGGGCTTCTCTAACCTGCCACACGTGCCAAAACTGCCCCAACTGTCTCCCAAAGTGTCCATGCTGCTAGGTGACGTCATGGTCATGAAGGGTGACGTCCTAGGCCTTCCAAGGCCAACATTCCACTGAAAAGGGAACAATCCCCCTAGGTCAAGCTCTGTTGGGGTTCCTCTGCAAGACATCCTCCTTCTCTCATGTGCAAACCCCTTTGTTCAGTCTCTGCCCCCTGTTGGAGTTTCAACATCCATCTGGTGGGATCTTCATCCCCATGGAGGTTCGAACTGATCATATCCCCATGTGTAGCAGTCCAACATGGTACCTGTCCGTCGGGCATGATCTTGCACATCAACAGATACATCCTCCATGGGCTCAAAAGTCACAAGGATCATAGCAATGTCAATCACATCTCATCATCAATATTATTAAACATGTGCATAAAACCCCTATTACCCTAGTTAAAATCTCAAAGACATTATACAAGCCTATAATACAAGTTTGGAGAAAGTGACAGGGTGTCCTATTGGGCTAGTATCCACTGGAGGAGGAAAGTTTCCGGAAGAGAATTCATCTGAGCCATGTAAGTGGGTGTTGTGGATAAGGGATGTCCAAGCAAGTGGGTGAAGTGAGAGTAGTGGATGAAAAGATTTACCTGTGGGTGCCTTTGTAGAAGGCGAGATGCACCCGTCCTGGATGCAATTTTTTCCAAGACCATTCATTCCTTTTATTCTTTATTGCTTTTTCTTCAAGAGGATGATCAGGGGACATTGCCTTGGCATGGTGACTAGTGGTGACAACGTTACCCACAACTACTTTCACATAAATGAGAAGGTTGGCTCGTGATGAGACCCTCTTTCTCTTGGCCATGCAACCAAGAGTCACTACCCTGGCATGGTAACCAGCTGTTGGTAATGTCATACTGATAGGTACCCATGGACCTAATAGGATGGCTTGTGATGAGATCCCCTATCCTCTGACTAGGTCTTGTTTTATTATTTTTGCGGGTCCCTCTTGTTTCTTGCTGAGAAGCCTTTTATTTCTTTCTCGGGGATCCCTAGGCGAAGCATCTCAAGGTTTCATTCTTAGGCTTTTATCTTTTAACAAATTTATTTTACCTTCTGGGCCTTTATCCCTTTCTTCCCACGAGGTAAGGTGCGATCCTCAAATGATAGGTCAACACAGTGCCCAGACAAGTGTAATGGGATAGATGAGTGGGAAGAAAGATAAAAAAAGTGGTGCTATGACGGGAGCGGACGATGGCGTTTCAGAAATCCCCCCAGTGGCGAACCAGAACCTATGGACACAGGCTTACTAGGACATCCTATCATTTCCCCGAGACATGGTCAAGTGGGAAAGTATAATATCCAAGCATTTGTTAGAAACAAAATGAATTAAATGCACATATTCAAAGGTTTAGAGGATCAGAGTGACACATACCATGATACCTGAACTTATTACCTCATGGAGAAAGAACCATCTCTGACACAAGACCAAGCCGATGGTGATGGATGTTGTTGCTAATGGAAAGGTAGAGGCGCTGAAAGGGAGAAAATATGGATGCTCCAAGGCCATGCTAAAGTCAATCCGGCTCTCGGTACTCCATGTCTAGGACCTGTGGGCCTCGAGACTTGATCTCCTAGTTATCCCTAAAAGTGGGGGATAACAAGGCCTTGACGTGTCCAATTACCCAAGAAGAATTTGATCAAGCCCTCAGGGACACCTCGCTAGGAAAATCCCCAGGGCCCGATGGATTCACTTCGGACTTCTTCCACCATTGTTGGGATATCATTCGAGAAGAAGTCTGGGAAATCATAGAGGATTCCAAAAAATATGGGTAGGTCCTACAGGCCCTCAACGCCACCTTCATCACTCTCATTCCAAAAGAGAACAAAGTCACCTCCCCAACTCACTTTCAACCCAGTGCACTCTACAATGTGATCTATAATCTCATCAAGAAGGTCATAGCCAAGTGTCTTAAACCTATCCTATCGTTCATCATCTCTCTGGAACAGTCAGGGTATGTGGAGGGCAGACAGATATTGGACATGATTATTTTGGCAGACAAAGCAATCCACTCACTTCATTCGACCAAGTCTCCTGGTATGCTTATGAAACTATATCTTTCCAAAGATTTTGATAAACTTAGTTGGAACTACTTGAAGTCAACCCTTCTAGCCTTTGGTTTTGATCCTTCTTAGGTCTCTTGGATTGTCAATATCACTTCGTCAGACTTGTTCTCCATCCTGGTCAATGGCGTCCCTTCCAAAACTTTCTCTCCAACCAGAGGTATTAGACAAGGGGATCCACTCTCGCCCTTTCTCTTTATCCTAATGGCGTAAGGGATAAGTTGATCCATTAAGAATTCATCACTGATCACTCCCTCTCAAGTCTTACCCTCCATGGAATCTCCCTGCCCATTTAGCACAATCAATTCGTTGATGACATCCTCTTAATGGGACTCCCCACAGTCCGAGAAGCTCTCTAAATTTGCTCTGTGAACAACCTTTTTTGTGATGCTTCAGGTATGGAAGTAAACCTCTCTAAGTCCCAAATCTTCTTCTTCAACACACCCATCCAAATCCAACGCCATATCACGCAACTCTTGGGGTTCACCCGAAGCATCCTCCCTTCTAAATATCTTGGCATCCTTCTTATTGATAATTCATTAAGGAACACCTCTTGGGAAGATATGCTTTCCAACTTCAGGAAAAAACTTTCCTCTTGGACTTTCTGCTCCCTCAATCTTCTTGGTCGCCTTTTCCTCCTCGAGTCTGTCCTTCAATCCCTCTCTATCTATGCTTTCTCGACGCTTGCGGCCCCAAGATTTATCGTCAACACTCTCAGAAACATCCAAAGGAGATTCCTCTGGTAAGGAACCAAAGATGGTCACAACTGGGCTCTGGTCAGTTGGCAAAAAACGTGTAGACCAAGGCATGCAGGGGGACTCAGACTCAAATATTTGTCTATCCTTAATAAAGTCCTCGTTGCAAAAATCTGGTGGAGGTGGTTAAAAAGGCCTCAAGACCTCTGGGTGCACCTTTGGAGGAAAAAATACACACCTTCCACACCAGAAAAAGAGCTAATCAGATGGAATGGTCAAGGCCCTGGATCTCTTATCTAGAATGCAGCCAAGCAAAACAAGGGGATGATCACGGACCACACTTTCTAGGAACTGCAAGGTGGGACCTCGACCCTCTTCTGGAGCGACTCCTGGAAGCAAATTCTGTCCCTGGACAAGGTTCCCACTTTGAGAAATTTTATTCCCTTATAACAATAGACACAGGCCTCCAAAAAGTAGCCGACTTTTGGATTCCTGAAGAAAATAGAGTCACCTGGCGCAAATGGAAAAACACCCACAAAGAGTTGAACATCCCCCCTAAGGTAAATCTTCAACCACTGCTAGATCAACTCAACTCCAGGAGAATCTTCAGCCAACAAGGGGAGGACATTCTAAGTTGGGGCCACTCCAACACTGACACCTTCAACCTTTAAGAAGCTTATTTCCTCAGCGCAGGACATAACTCCCTCCCAAAAGAAGCAGTTTGGAATAAAATCTGGGGCGCAAAGCTTTGGCCAAAAATCAACACCTTTCTTTGGTTAACGACGAACAACAACATCCTTACTTGGGAAAATCTAATGAAAAGAGGCTTTACAGGCCCCTCTTGATGCCATCTTTTCTGTAATGAGGAGGAGACTCATAATAACCTTCTCAATCTTTGCCCCTACAGCTCGCAACTTTGGGACCAAGGCACCAACAACATGAGAACCTCTGATAGAAATCGATCAGGCATAAGGGAAACAATTAAGGGATGGCGAGATTCAATATTTCACTCTCCCATCCTCAACAAGATTTGGCAGCTTCTACCTGGATTTATCCTATGGCATATTTGGAAAGAATAGAATCGCAAAATCTTCAAATCATCCTCCTTGAACTGGCAAGAAGTTTGGTCCAAAATTCATTCCAACATTAATGAAACAATCAACTTACACCCCTGGATGGATCATGATTTGAAATTCTCGCCAAATGAGCACATCATTCTCAATACCTGGCAACTCCATCTCTCCCCCTCTCTTTCTACCCCTTTCTCAGGTAACACTACTAAGATCAACCCCTCCCATTGGGAGGCCCCGCAAGAAGGGTATCATAAAATAAACTTCAATGGAGCCTCTAAGGGAAATCCGAGACTCGCAGATTATGGGGTTGCCATACACAATAACAAAGCAGAGATCCTCCACATATTAGTTGGGAACTTGGGTCATAACACTAACAATGCAACTGAGCTATGGGGATTTCTCTAAGGTCTTCAAGCAGCCAAAGAGCAAGGGCTAAACCTCCTTATAGAAGAAGGAGATTTGCAGATAATCATCAACCTCCTCTCACATCTCCTAAATGGTGCAAAACCTGAAAAGATCTCCCCAAGTTGGAGACTCATGAACGGGTTGATCAGAAAAAAGTCAATTCTTCAACCACAGTGGGTAATTCTTCCTCCCATGTCCGAAGAAAATAAAATCAAGTAGCATATATGTTGGAAAAATTTGGGGTAGACCTGTAGGAAGGAGACTTCTCTTGCTCCCCTGCCTCATGTCCTACTCACCCCTTAGTTGTTGCATGAAGAAACATGGCTCACAACAAGGACTAGCCCCCGGATGGGGTGCTATCGGAAACAACGAGTGGATGGCCAGTCGGGCGAACACCTGGCCACAACTCTTGCCACCTCACTCCAACTCATCCCGCACTCACCTCTTCCTTTACTCCATGCAATTAAAACCTCGTTCGACGCACCCCTGCATTCAATTGCACTCGGCTCAGTTTAATTCTTGGGCACTCCAGTTCGCGAGATTGGTAAATGCAATGGGTTGGATGCAAGCGCAGTCCCATCACCTCACCTTGTTCATCAATTTTAGGCCTGAACCCTGGAAAGCCATGGCTCATTTGAGCTCTCTGCCTCCCGCGTTCTGTCTTCCTCCTCCAGAATTCTTACTTCTTTGCCTTTGGTTCGAGTTTCCTTTGCCCCTCCACCGTCTTTGGCACTCTCGGCCTCCCGCACCTCGCACTCATCCTTCAGTCTACATTTTATCTTGGTTCTGGCTTGAACCCTCTCCTTCTCTCAATCGTTGCCTCGATCTCCACCTCTGGTTTTCGATGTATCTCATGATGCCTCACCTTCGGGGTAAATCTAAGCGGGGGGTGGTCTGGTACGCAACAAGAGGCAGAGGCTCGAGGGGCCATGTCAAGCAGTCTCTTCAAAGCTTGCCTCGGGACTCTGCTCGTGCCTCCACCTCAGAGCTCCCCCATGCCTCAACTCACGCCACCTCTCTGGACCACCCTCCTAAATGGGCCACTACACCAAAATTACCTCCCTTGTCTTCTCTATATGCTTGTAGAGTTCAATGGTTCGATAGCCATGGAAATTCCCTGGGCTCGCTCCAAAGCTCAGCCCAAAGTCGTCGTCTCCCCAACAGCCTCCACCTCTCCCTCCTCCACCCCCCACTCCCCCTAATCCGTCATCCCCTCTCTCTTCTTCGTCCTCCCCCCTCCCCTCTCCCGTTTCCCCCTCTTCGTCCTCTGATTTTCCTCCACCCCCTCCACCTTCATTTGCTTGCACCCAGTGTGCTAGGCTGGAACCTCTAAAGGACTCTTTGGATTTCATCAAGCACTCAATTATGGACGTCAATGGCGCCATCAAAGAGATGCAGAACAGGGAAGAAGACTGGATTCGTCGTGAGGAGCTTATGATGTCTCTTCTACGGGATCTCTGACAAATTATTCCGAACACATGAACTCTAAGCAAGGACACTGTGCAAGACCGAAGGAACAAGCAGAGGCCCAACCCCAACTCTGGATAATTTCATCTTGCTTAGGTTTCCCAAGTTTTTATGTCTCCAAACAGTATAATTTTCAAGGTTTTCGCCCTGCGTGGCTTCTTAGCTCTAGGATTATACAGTTTCTTCTCCTTTCAATTTTTTGAATTCTGCATGGATAGTCTAGCTTACGGGATTCTCGCCCTACGTGGCATCCTAGATCTAGGACTTTACAGTTTATTCTCTTTACAGTTTTTTAAGTTTTGCATGGACACTTTGAACCTTAATGGCCATGTGGCAGCATTGGTTTCCCACTAGGGCGATGCTGCCACAGCCTCTTGGGATAGCATGACAGCTATAACTTTTGTTCCTTAGCAAGATCTAATATATCTTCTAACTTACAAAAAAAAAAGGTTCAATAAATCAAAAAGTTGTTTTCAATGGATGGTAATCATCTTCATCATCAATAATGTTTTTCTAGTGAAAAAAAAAACTCACCATATATATAACTATAATTTTTATTTAAACTTCATAAATAAGTACATTAATTATAAGGATAATATTCCCTACACATAAATGGTGAAAATGGTGAATGTTTGGAAAACCCAAAGAAAATTTAAGACCTATCAACACTCCAATATGGATTAACCAATGAGAAAAACTTAAAAGACTATAATACTAGAATAAAGGGAAATATGATATCCTTCTTTCAAACCTATTATTTTGTGGAATATGATTT
>SNQJ01S0032232.1:0-29998 GCA_010110895.2 Picea sitchensis
CTCAACCTTATGGTGATTAGATATAAATTTGATATCGTTGTGAGGAGGTGGGTAATCAAAGGTACCCATCAAGGATTGGCACAAACCAAATCCTACATTAACGACACCGGGTTGAGGATTATCAATCATCGGGACCGTGGATGCCCCCAAAGCTGGGTCAGGTCTGGAGAAAGATAGTTGATCAATGGTCACTATCCGACCCTCATGTGGAAACAACAAGACTCAGAAAACTGTAGCAACCAAAGCTTGCATAGCATAAGTCCAACTCTGTCCTAACAAGAGATTATAGTCGAGGGGAGCATCGACTAACTCTACTTCGACACACACGGTTTTCCCTCCTAACTGCACAGGGAAAGAAGGAATGATGCCATGTGGTCGAAATGAACGACCGTCAAAAGCAGTGAGGAGAGTAGGTGATGGAGACAAAACAGGCTGGCCAATGGCCTTCCAGCATGCTAACGACATAACGCATGTCGAGGTGCCCTCGTCGACCACCGTGCGGAAGATATTCCGAGTAAAAGTTTTCGTGGGATGAGCCACTACTATCTGAAATGCTACGTGGTAAGGTAGACGAGGTTTTAAGTCGGTTGTATCTAACATGATGGTGCCCAGATTACAAGTCTCAGTAGAGCCCAAAGCGGTTAACAAGGTTTTCCTTTGAGCAGGGCAGCTTTGGAGGACCTCCAAAGCAGACATCGCACAAGGTGTTTGTGATAAATCTTCCACCACAGAGTAATTCTACGCGGCCCTTGCGTTTGGGTTGTGAGAAGCTTTTTTAAATGCACCCTTTGGAATGTGTGTCATTGTTTCTCCCAACGTCTTCTCAATATGTAGAGGAAGAGATGGGAGATCAGCTTTTTTACCCTTCTCAGAAGCGCTTGGTTTACTATAGTCATGCACTCTAGTTGATATGAAAGCATCACCCCTAACCATATATACGTTCGTGGATGAGGGATTGTTTGGAGGCGGGTAGGTTTCTTGGCTGCCCCCTTCTGTGCTTGTAGAGGCTTGAGTGATATTTTTCCCATGTTGAAAGGGATTAGTCAACACTGCTTGTTGTTGTTGTGTGATGAACTTTTGGGCCTCTGCAAGTTGAGGACAAAGATGGGTCGGGTGGTCTTCTGTGCACAAGTTGCATGGATACCTCGCCTTCAGTTTTTTTGTGTTGTCCCCGCCAGCATTATCAGTGGGTTTTTTTATCTCCCTTACCCTTCTTTCATTGTTTTTTCTTCCCTTCAGGCTGTTGGGTGACCTTTGGGTTAGTCGACTGCACAGAGTGTACTTCCGACGTTTGGGTAGGGGGAGCAGCCAAAGTAGTAGTTTGGCTAGCCGCTGTGTGTTGTATGGATAACTGTTGCAACTGTTTTGTCAATTGCTCAGCGGGCTTGGTTTGTGCTGAACCAACAATACCATCGGCATGTGGTCCATCTCTCTGTCTAGTTTTATCCAGTATCGAACATGGCGCATCTGGCAAGATGTTGTATAATAAACCAGACTGAGAATAGATGAGCTCAAACTGTTGAGCCCTCATGATGGCATCTTCCTCAGAGAAAAATCTGGATGTCGCGACGTCTTTGGATAACTGTGGGACCAATTACTTAAGGAACCACTCAAGCAAGAATGCTGGTGGGACTGGTACGTTTATTAAACTCTTTCGGCGTCTCCACTCTCGGATATGATCAGAGATATGGTCCGCTGTTGTCTGTTCAAAATTGGCGAGCAACTCTGTGCCAGCGTCGTATCTCACAGGTAACTGGAAATGGTTAAGGATGGCCATCGCCAGTTCGCCAAAAGAAGAGTATCTTGAGCGATCGAGCTCGATGTACCATTTCGCGGCACTCCCAATAAGAGTACGTTGAAACAATCACAACTGTACAGAGTCATCTTTCAATGAGTTAGATGAGCACCAAAGATGAAAGGTAGTCACATGATCACCTGGATCTTCATTAGGCTTGGCCTCAAACTTTGGAATGTTTGAAGGCAACTTCGTTGGCATAGGAGGCCAACGTGGATCATGACAAATAGGATCATTTAACAACCTTGTCAAATCTGGCATGTGTAACATCGCGAGGAATGGTAGTTTGGGTTGCTGCTGATAACCTGGGAAAAAGGGCCTTGGAGTTTGACTGGGACCAGGTTGCCAGGAAAAGTTTGGTTGCTGGCCCCTGATAGAAACCATGGCCCTGACTAGCGTAAGGATTTTTCATCTATGGAAACATCATCGGCTGATTTCCCATAAAGGACATAGAGTGTTGGGCATGCATTATATTCGAAGGACTTTGGGAAGGATTACCCATGCCAGTCCTGCGGGGAGAGGCATAGTAGTCTGTCTAGGGTCCATTGACTGTGGAAATAATTACCCCAGAACGACATTCCGGAGGAGGGAATGGATCCTTGTCCTGAGTTCCAAGGTCCTGCTATGTGTGCCCCCTGTGCAAAAATAATAACCTGTGCAGGAGTAGATTGTCCAAAAATGGGGCTAGCCCCAGTCGAAAAAGTGGCTAATGAGAATGTGTTGTTACCAAACATCCCGTTCCAAGAAAACGGTGTCGAACCTATCGGCATACTGTGCGAAGGTGTTCCTTGACTCCCTGCTCCAAATAAACTAGTGTGTGTAGGCTCCCCGACAGACTACTGATGCGGACCACCAAGCGAAGGGGAGGAAGGAGGGATATTGCCTCCTGCGTAAGGAAAAGTGTTAAAAGGGACAGGAGTTCCCCCAAGGTGACCTTGCAGAGGAGTGTTATAGCTCCCTACCCCCAGACCCAAAGTCTGTAAAGTGGAGTAGGTTAGTATAGGGCTTGTACCCAAACTAGGCATACCGTATGAGAACGGAGGGCCTGTCGCACTAGGTGTGAAGGGGGTTGTGGCCGCTGCCATAGATGGGTTCGGTCCACTGTGCGATGTAGTTGCGACCAAGACCATGGTGGCTCGGACCGACGATGGTAGATTAGGAGATGACTCTCCTGTGGTAGCAACGGTGGTGGGAATTGAAGAATTCCCAGAAGGAGTAACAACATTTGTTTCCATTGCTATGTGCGGCACTATCTGGCGTTCGTGAAATTGGATTGGTACAATAAACGGTGCCAAGATATCAGTGGTTGGGGTTTCAACCAAGCCAAGAGCGGTTTCTTCAAGGTCCAAAATGGTTGATTCCTCCGGGAGTTGTTCGGGCACAAAGGTTTGTAACCCGGTCGCTTCAAAAGACCCTTGTTGGTCTAGCTTCTGCCTTAATGGTGGCGGGGGTGGCTCTAGTGTAACCGACGGTAGGAAAAGAAGCCTTTGTGATCGGCGGAGCTCGAAATCCTCCATTGTGTGAGAATATCCAAGACACTCTAAGGTATTCTAAACATTCAAAAGTAACACACACTAAAAAGAAGCCAACACAGTTACAACAACCAACACTAGAGCAACTTACCGGTGCAAGTGCAACTCGAACACGGAAGCACCCTCCGGGTATACTCTGCAAAGCGTGGCCCGACGTCTGTCCTAGGTACCGCGGTATACCCCCGTAGTCACCTGTGTATGTCCCTAAAAATATTGGAAACTAGGTTTCCAGCACACAAACAGTCACAAGGCGGGTACAGTCGAAAGTCGGGTAGACCACAATGAGTAGGGTATCGAGCCCGAAATATGTCAAGGGTATCGAGAGAAAATGGTCCGGAAGACAAATGAGGACCTCGAACGGATTCGAGACCCACGAAGCCCCGTGGCAAATGCAAATGACGGAATCCCAAAACAAGCCCTCTATATGTGTTCTCCACTATGATTGGTCCGACTTTGGAGGGGTTATCTCCGCTACCTTTCCGCATGCGACCTCATGTTTATCCCCTGTGTTAGAGGGGGGTCCCGGATAACTTCCACGAAACTGGACTTAGACACTCCCTATCTCAAACTCTAATGTTTGGTTTTGAATGGCCTTGAAGAGTTTGCTCTCCAACCTAATCCAAGGCCCTAGTCCTGAACTAGTTTGTGAACCCTACAAACATAAAAGTCTAGTAGATTTTAAAATTAGCGTTGCTTTTATGGATTTATCTTACATAAAGGGGTATGAGGGTGAAACTAATGATGTGTAAAAGACGAAAGCAAAAAATGAATGAAAAAGCTGGAAACAAAAAACTTTTACTAAATGCAAAATTTCAACAACTCTTCTCAAAGAAAGATTTTTAATTTTTTCTAAGATTTTATACAACAAACTCAAAGGAATTTCGCTCGACTACGAGCTACTTATGATCTAAGTGAACTGCAAAAAACTTACGAAATAAAAGACTTTTCCCTAGGTAATGATGCAGAAACACACTCTTCAACCAAAGAAGAAAATGAAAAGAGATTTTTATTTATTTATTTAAGTGCTAGTAAAGCAAAAAAGGGAAAATACCGATAAGCAAAAAACCAAGAAAAACAATTCTGGCTTAAAGCGCAGATCACAAAGAATCATATTGAAAAATCACACAAAGGAAATTGAACAAACAATGACTCTCACGCTTGTCTAAAAACCATAAAACAATATTTTTATTTATTTATTTTTTATTTTTTATTTTTTTCTGTCAACTATTAACTGAGAAAACGCAGGCTAAGGGTAAGATGAATCCTAAGCTACTAACTATTCAAACATAGATTCAAACACCTGAGAGGAATACTTCTTATCAAAGGAGGGGATGACTGCCCCACCTGAAGAAAAAGTAGCCTGTACAAGCACGTGACTGTCACGTAAACAACACGCGTGCAAACACGTGCTGAATAGAGACAGAGAGTGTGTACACGCGGGCTGACCTTGTACAGGCATCGTGTATATCTAAATTCTAAGGAAAAATATGAAAATAGGCAGTCCAGACCAGGAAGAGGCCTCTGGTATTGATAACCAGGATCTCTTGAAGGCTTGGCTACTTTTTCTAACAGAAAAACAAATAATGCAAGGAAAAATAATAAGGCAAAAAAAAACAATCTGAGATAGGATTGTTAACCAGCAAGACTCAGACAAGATTTCAGAAAACCCCCTGAGAATGTGTGATTCTGACAGGTAAGAGGAGGAATGCCTCTAAGGTTCTCTGAACTCCTACACTCTACTGCTATCTCTACAGCTAGAGTTCACACGTGGGCTATCACAGGATAGGGCGTGGGTACACGCGTTTAGGCCTTCTGCAGGCCGCGTGCACCTCTGTGTGTCCCGAAAAATACAGTCAAGAAAAATTCAGGGAAAGCTGGTATGGAAAACCAAACTCCCTGCTAGCTCAGACCTTACAGAAAAATACAGGCAAAGAAAAAACAGAAAACCTAGTCTTTAAACTACCCAAAATCTTAAATAAATCTAGGAACCCTAAAGAGTATTCTCCCCAGTATGGTCACCAATTCTGTTGTTGGGAAAAACACCCTACGGACTAGCAAATTAGGGCCTACTTTGCATGCAGATTTGATCGAATGAAAACTACTTTTTTACCTACATCCCAAGATTTAAATCCCTTTTTCTCAGTAAATGCATGGAAAATTACCACCTACCTTATTACCGGCGTTTGATGTCGATCCTTCGTTGTGCTTGACTACTTGTTCGCAATGCTCCTTCCAAAGATGACCTGCACTCAAGACAAACAACAACTATGCATGCATGTTACTTCTATACTCAAGGGTTAGAAATGAAGCATAAATTAATCAAACCATAGACAATTCATGAATTGGGACGGGAAAAGCATTCTTTTTATTACTTAAAGTGAATCAACTTACAAAAGCTGAGACCGGCCACCGCTCCTTGAACTTGATCCTGGGCTTCTCTTCTTCTGTCCTTCAACTGCTTTGCGTTAAATCTCCTTTGGCATGAGGAAAGGCTAAAGGGTTGGGACAATGGATTATGTAAATGGGCAGAGTTTCTTCACTATATTTTTTCCTTCTCCAAATGGTACCCCTACCCCTTCTTTTATAGGCTTGAAGGAGCTAGGGTTTTGGATGAACCCTCGACCATGCATGGCTAGGAGTTTTAGTTAACTGACCCATAGCTTTTTGTTTCGTCGGCAACTTTCCTTTTTTCGTGCTTTTGTAGGTACACGCGGGCTGTTGTGAGTCAGATAGCGTGCACACACATGCAGTAATGGGTTAGGGCGCGTGGGCCTTAACACAAGAGGATTTTCAAAGAGTTGTTTAGCAAAGTTTTGGCAAAGAAGGGATATGAGTTGGCCCGATGCCAGGTAAGCATGTGTGGTGAAATTTAGGGTTATAACAATGGGGTAAGAAGCCAGAGAAACTCAGAGTGTTTCACAAGACACAATGAAGCCCAATGGGGCAGAAGGGAAAAACCCGTGTAAATCTAAAACAACAATGATACCCAAGTTAATCCTGGAGGATCCAAAAACAAAACTCTACAGGGACCAGATGAATATGGATGCGCTAATCTACAAGTTTATGGGTTTGTGGCCCATATAAAGAACGCCACACAACTGGATTAAATATCACTGGAAGCCAAGCGGAGAAGTGGAACTTCACTTGGGCTCAAAAGGTTTCTTCATAGCATTATTCATGAACCTGGAAGATAGGGATAGGGTCTTTGAGGGGGGGGCATACTTCCACACCTTAGCAGGACTGTACATGCGGCCTTGGAAGTAAAAGTTCTCCCCAGAAAAAGAGACTTTCAAGAATGTACCGATCTGGCTAAGATTTTACTCCTTACCGTTAAATTACTGGCTACCCTCTACCTTCAAAACAATAGGGAACAAACTGAGAAAATATGTGAAGACTTCAGAAGCCACCCTAAAAGGGAGATATATTGTTGTCCCTTGACCAAGTTTTGTGGATTCTTGGTCATGTTTGACCTGTTTTGGGACTTTGACAGGCTGTTGAAGGCGGAGCACAAGACGAAGAAGAGATCGCGGGATATCGACCCCTTTTTAGGGCCTTTTTTGGTTTTGGGATTATGTAACGGGTATGGGAATGTCGGCCCATGGGTTTACCCATGCTTAGGCCCACTTTTGTAATGTATATGTAATAAGAGTCGTGATAAGACATGATAGAAGTGATAAGTAGTGCTAAGTGCTAGAGATCTGATCTGTGTGATCAAGGGATTGTAAGAGTGCTAAGTGCTAAGTACTTGATTTCTGCACACTGTGTGAGACTTGCAGAGATACATGCAATTAATTGTAAGAAGGCTTGGTGTTGTACCCTAGCTTGAAGAAGGAGGATCTGGCGGAGTCTGCGCAGATCTCATGTCTTCTACGGAGTAGGATTTTGATGCTATGTGCCTGTAAGAATCTTTACAAAAATAATAAAGAGGAAGAGTTGGTGGACGTAGCCCCAGGGTGGGGGTGAACCACGTATATGTTGTGTTGCTATGATTTGTGCGATGTGTTGATGTCTTTATGTCCTTACTTGCTAAGTTCTTTGGTATAGATAGATAGATCTGTTTATTCTTTGTGCTAACAATGAATATGGATGTTAGATATGACCTATGTGAATGTGCTTAGTGCTTGAATTTTCTAGATCTAATATATCTCTCTATACTAAGTGCTTAGATACATCATATCTGACTGAATGATGTGATGCTTTGTTTTATCTATGGATTAGACAGTGGTTAAATATTGATGAATTGTCGGTGCTAAGTGCTCTGGTAAGTATTACAATCACAGATCTGTGTCCTAACTAAAGTTGCAGACATCTGAGTCCTGCAACCACCCCTGCCTCTACCTCGGGTGAGACTTCATCTGCTTCGCTAGTGTTGCCGAAAGGGTGAGTAGTTAGGGTTTTTTTGGTGTGTTGTTGTAACGTTGAACCCTGGGTTTGCCCCTGTGCCAACAAATGATTTCGTTGCTGGGACCTGAAACTGTGATTGCTGGGAACCGAGGAAGAAGAAGATTTGTGAAAAGATCCGACCTGAAACTATGGAATCTCTGTAGATCTTTTTCCCTAGTGCACAACATTCTACAAACCTTTGAAGATCTATGCCAAGAAAAGAGGTTAGATATGAAGAAAAGAGGTAAAATCTGGAATCTCTGTGCTCTGATAAAGGTAAGAATAGTGAAATGTTTTAGATCTGAAATCTTTGTGCTCTATAGAAGTAAGATAAGTAGAAATTTTTGTTTCAACAGTATGGATCTAAGTATGTTTGATAGATTTTGTCCTAGCTTGAAAAATAGGGCACTAATAGATGAAAGAAGGTTTGATATGAGTAGATCCGATAAGAATAGTGAAAGATATGTTATACCCATGCATAGAAAGAGTGTTTGGACTAACAAGTGGATGCAGGATCCTAGAAAGAAATGTTTGCAGGTTAGCTACTATGATCCTAGCGTGCAGAACAGAAAAGGATGGGGATCATTTAAAATAAAGAGAGGATTAACCCTCTATTACAGTTGCAGAAAATTGAGACATCTTGCTAAGGAATGCCCTGGGAGAAGACCTTGTTGTCTTTGTTGCAAAGCTATGGACCATGAAGTATTGGATTTCCTTAGAATGATTGCTAATATTGAAGGAATGAACATGAGACAAGAAAACCCTAAGACAGATCCATAAACTATGATTATGGAAGAACCCCAGAAAGAATTAGAGAAGGTATTGCTACAGATGAAAGAAACCCTAAATGACGACCGACATGTCATCTTAACAAATATATTCAAAGAATAAGCATGCATAGAAGCAAGAATAGGAGACTTCGACATTGACTGTGTTCTAGATGAGGAAACATAGGTGAATATCATGACAGAAATAACTTGGGAACTTTTAGGGAAGCCTACTATGACTCCTTCATTGTGAGGAATAGGGATATTTAGAGGAAAGTTGATAAACCTATGTGGAAAGCTCACCCAGATCTCTATGAATGCCAATGGAACTTTGACAGAGGAGGATTTCGAGATTGTTAAATTTACTGAGGACATTGCCCCATTTGCTATGTTACTAGGAAAGCCTTGGATTGAAAGAGATCAGGCCAGAAGGGAAGAAGAAGAAGTTTTAGAACAGAAGAAGCAAGAGTTAAAAGATTTCATGATTAGAAGGATAACACACTTGATTGAAGAACAAGAGAACATATCAAAGATATTTAACACCAGATACTCTGATGTCGAAGCTGCACGAACACTAGAAGACCCACAGAAGATTGAAGTACCTACTCCAGATAAAGAAGAAATATTACCCTTGAATCTTAGGAAAGAATCTAAACAGCGCAAAGTTACTGTGTCAAAAGAAGATAAGAATCAGAATGGAAAAAGGAATACCGAGACGAAGCTCACTGGAAAGAAGGCTATAAAATTAAGTAAGAAGAGAGCTAAGGTCGACAAGTTACAGAAGGTTCCAGAGGGAACTTCGCAGAAGGAAAATTTGCAAAATTAGAGCTTCGTCGGGATATCAGAACAACGTCACATGGAACTTCGCCATGGAGAAGAAATATAGCCGTTGGAAACAATATAACCATTAGGCCGACCCCCTCGAACGGGTAGAAAGGAATTTATGATTTGTCACCAGACCATTGGACCACACCGTAACGAACATAACAGAGTTAATTAAGGCTTCTCGCCTGTTGCCAAGTTATCTATTTATCCCGTCGCTCCATGCACTGAGAAAACTTTTGCTAACTATGAATTTGAGCCCGTAGACTCGTTGATTTTGCACATAGATCATTGAGCTATTTTCGTCTATCCCATTGCAGTGTCTAAGTTACTCCTCAAACTCGAGATTTCCAACCCCGAGCATGTATGTCAGACAAGTTCAATGCAGTAGAGAAAGTTGTCGAATAATTTCTCATCGACCTCATGACTGAAAGAGAAATTTCGATGTCTGCAGGTGTACAAGATTCATCGATGAGAACAGTGCAAGCCTCTCCATCAACTGCTCATGGAACCAGACCATCCCGACCATCACTGGAAAAGTGAACCAAGCACAAAGATGACCTAGCAAATGCGAAGCTGATTCCGACCATATTGCCTGATTACATCCCGCCTCTGGCTGACGCGGTGAATCGTGATAGTGTACCAAGAGACTTCGAGTACACCATAGTTACTGCGTACCTTCTGAAGGGGATACGCGTAGTTTGAGCAGACCAGGATAAGTTCACATCCTTGAAGTTCAAAGACTTCAACCTCAGAGATCGCAAGATCTATGGTATACTCGCCCCGTATAAGTACCTGACCAAGACAAAGGGGAAGAATTCAAAGATCATCCCTCATCCATGGACGATGAACCTTGTGCAGTCCACTCTGCTGAATGTTATGAAGAACCCACACTTCGATAGACACCAGGAAGTCAATGCCTACGTCAAGCTATTACTGTCATGCTACCATGGCAGCTAATTATGGCTAGACCATCATATTACAGTTGACCCAACGTTGATCTATAGGATCACAAGACTGAGTATGCAAGGACCTGACCCACATGATTTTTATCCAGGAAAATCCACAGATCACGCACTAGCACAAAAGATCAAGGATACATATGGCGATCTTGAGAAGGGAATAAGAGGCTACAAGGTAGCTTCCATCCAGAGTGGCGTAGTGCACCTAGCATGCCAACTGATAGCTGGAAAGCTAGTAAGGAAGAACCGACCTATGCAGGTCACCGGATTTGTCATTGACCTCACAGGGAAGTGCGCGGAAGGCCTACAGATGAACTGGGTGAAGTACCTAGTTAACAAATTGGAACTAGACTACCGAAAAGCACAGGATCAGGGTTATGAATTTCACTTCAGCTGGCTCCTGATCCTCATCACCTTTGTTTCCTGGGAGATGCCAGAAGGTGCGACCTTCCCGGATACAGAGCCATTAGAACCGCTTGCTGCGAAGTTCGCTACCCTTTGGTATTCAAGTGATATGAACAAACAATGACAGTCGAATGATGTGTTTCATACATATTACCTCCAGCTAAAGAGAGCCATCGAAGATGAGCCTCACATGACTTTGAACACCCTACAGAGATTCTGACCTTTGATGAATTTGAACACATATCGACACTTCATCTACATTATAGCGTGAGCAGATGAACATAAAGAGCAGCTCCAGGAATGGTCCACTGATCTCCTTATCCCTGCCAACCCTGTAGAGATATTTGACCTTGATAGCCCAGAGGAAACTCATAAAGAAAAAAATACACTTAGAACCAACAGACGAAAGATGATTGAAGAGGTCCAAGATTTAAGCAGTGCTTTAGGAAAGACAACTTCAGTGTCACCTGACCAAGGGGGTGATGATGAAGTAGAAGCTGAATAGAATCCAGGCGAAGTAACACCACCCAGAGACGAGGTTGATCCCCAGAAGAAGAGGAAGGCTTCCCCCCTGAAAAATTCTTCCCGGAAGAAATCGAAAGCCACCATGACCAAGATGCAGACTGTCCTCACCTATGATGATTTTGACTTCATCATAGCAGCCCTGAATGATGCTTCGTTGGAAATAGTAGAGAAACAAGAAGCTAAGTAGGAGGAAATGTATGATCGAATTGAAATCGAACTCTGTGGGGTACATTAGGCCCTTCAGTCAAGTCACATAGTCTCCACTACACCCCTGCCATCAGGAGAACCAGAGTTGGGAGATGAGCCAGCCCAACTCCACCGACTAGCTAATACAGTCGAAGCTCACATTCGACGAGCACAAGAAGAAACAAAAAAATCCACCCAGGCCTTGAAGCAAGTGCAAGGCGTACTCATAGAACAATGCAGCACTGCAGAACAGGAAAATATTTCTCTCCAAGAGAAGTTCAATGAAGAAAAAGCATAGATGCAACAAGGAAAAGAACAGTTTCTCGCGGAGCAACTCGAAGTGAAAGAAGCGGTCAACAGAGCACTTCGCTCTGTGACAATCATAGAAATAAAGGTAGAGGACCGAGTTACGCATCAAGTAGAGCAACTCACAGAATCTATCCAACAGCTACAACAATGCATAACATACTTAGAGCTATGCACAGTGCTCAAGACTCCGCAGGATGTAAGGGACCAAAGAGAAGCAATTTCCCAGAGCGCAGTTGAGACACTAAAATCCCCTGCCATGGAATGGAAGTAGCTAAGTGATTGCAGTGCCTAGACATATGAGCAACTCATCGAGAACCTAGAATTGCAGGCACTAGAGTCACAGCTCCAGGAAGCAAAGCAACAAGAAGAGACAATACAAGTGCAGTTGAAGCCCTTGTCAGTTGTGGAAAGAATGAAGCGATCTCAAGAGAAACACATTGCCCAACAACAGATCCACACTATCTAGAGCAGAGTTATGGAAGTAACTCAGAAGCTCCAACCCATACAAGATAAGGATTACCAATTGTTCATAGAGGTCGAAGGCAGAGGAGTAGAACTGGAGCAGATTGTAACTGCAGCTGAACAACGCCTAGAGGAACCTATCAATGACATAGACATCCAAGAGTTCATTGAACAGGAGGCCGTGGCACAAAAACAAGTCCAAGCAGCTCAAGGCTTTTGAAGCATAACTACCTAGACTAGAGTGACTCAGGACGAGTCACACGTGAGTGTTGGTGGCATTTTGGCCCTTGACCAAGTTTTGTGGATTTTTGGTCATGTTTGACCTATTTTGGGACTTCGATAGGATGTCAAAGGCAGAGTGCAATACAAAGTAGAGATCACGATATCTCAGGCCCTTTTTAGGGATTTTTTGGGTTTTGGGATTATGTAACGGGTATGGGAATGTCATCCCATGGGTTTACGCATGCTTAGGCCCACTTTTTTAATGTATATATAAAATACTAAGCGATGTAATAAGATACGTGATAAGACATGATAGAAGTGATAAGTAGTGCTAAGTACTAGAGATCTGATCTGTGTGATCAAGGGATTGTAAGAGTGCTGAGTGATAAGTACTTGATTTTTGAATACTGTGTGAGACTTGCAGAGATACGTGGAAGTAATTGTAAGAAGGCTTGGTGTTGTACCCTAGCTCGAAGAAGGAGGATCTGGCGGAGTGCGCACAAATCTCCTGTCTTTTGCGGAGTAGGATTTTGATTCTATGTGCCTGTAATAATCTTGACAAAGATAATAAAGAAGAAGAGTTGGTGGACATAGCCCGAGGGAGGGGGTGAACCACGTACATGTTGTGTTGCTATGCTTTGTTTGATGTGTTGATATGTTTATGTCTTTACTTGCTAAGTGATTTGATATAGATAGATAGATCTGTTTATGCTTTGTGCTAATGATGAATATGGATGTTAGATCTGACCTATGTGAATGTGCTTAATGCTTGAATTTGCTAGATCTAATCTATGTCTCTATGCTAAGTGCTTAGATACATCATATCTGACTGAATGATGCGATGCTCTTTTTTATCTATGGAGTAGATAGTGGTTAAATATTGATGAATTGTCGGTGCTAAGTGCTTTGTTAAGTATTACAATCACAGATCTGTGTCCCAGATAAGGTTGCAGACACCTGAATACTGCAACCACCCCTGCCTCTACCTCAGGTGAGACTTCATCTGCTTCGCAGGTGTTTCTGAAAGGGCCGATAATTAAGGTTTTGTTGGTGCGTTGTTGTAGCATTGAACCTTGGGTCTTCCCCTGTGCCAACATATACATCCTACGCAAGAATCTGCATAGAGATGGATGTGTTGGGAGCACTCCTAGAAGCCATAAGTCTGGAATTCAGGGATGAGGAGTGGATCCAAAACATAGACTATGAGCAGATCCCCTTCATATGCAGAAGAAGTCATGAACATGGACACCTAATCAGAGAATGTCCTCTCAATAAAAAACAGGAAGCGAAAAGCACAAAACCACAATAGGATGAGGATGGGTTTATAAAGTTGAACCACAGAAGCAGAGCTAACAAGAAACAAGGTAAAACCCCAACAAGGAGCAACTCGGAGGCCCAGAATAGAATAGAAGGATGATACACAACCAACAAAGGGGTAGAAGGTGGCAAGGAATTGGAAAAAGTTCAAGAAGTCAGGGAACAAGAAACAAATGAGCCTACAAATAGTCCAAGTAATAAGAAGGAACATGGGAGTGGCGCAACTCCTATGGATGGAGAAACCAGAGATGACAACACCCCCATGCAATAAGCAGAGGGAGATGCGGACATGACCCCAAGCGAAGTGGGTACAGAAGACCCTAATCTCAGAGACCTTGTGGAAGGGGAAGGGATATATATCCCAAACATACTAGATCAATGGAAAAGGCAAGTAGTAGACAACGTACCAATGAAGAAAATAGATCACATCCAATACCTATTCCTCCTAAGAGAGGAATACAAATCTAGAGGGCTCAAGTGCACACACGGAGAGATAAGAAACCTAGGAATCAAAGCCGGCGAGGGACAACCACAGCTCTCACCCAAGCAGACAAGGAGGAAAAAAGGTAGGAAATCAAACAACATAGCCCTATAGGATCTTGGAGTGCTGATGATAAACTCAGGTAAGATCAAGAAACTCTTCCCCAACTCCCCCCCGTGTGTTTAAATGAAGGTTAAAGCATGTAATATAAGAGACCTAAATAGCCCGCGAAAGCAGAGAATCCTCAAAAGTAGACTTAGGAAGGAACAACTGGATCTCTGTTTCATTCAAGAGACAAAATGCACTACACATAGAATGGAAACAATCAACAAGCAACAATGGAGAAAGTACAAGATGGTGGCTGTCAGAAGCCACTAGATGGTAGGAGGCATTCTCACCTTGTGGAACCCAAAAGTGTTGAGCCTAATAGCAGCCGAAGCTACCAGGCACACACTATTGGTTAGCATGCAAATCATTGCAAATACGAAGGTCATTCTATGCACCAATGTGTATGGACCCTAGGTGTCATAGGAAAAGAGAAGAATGATATGATACCTAGAAGACCTTAAAACCCGATCTAGTAACCTCCAATGGATCCTGGCAGGGGAATTCAATATTATCACGTCACTTGTGGAGAAAAAAGGAGGTACAAGAATATTGGATAGGGATGCGGAATATTTCTCAATGTTCATAGACTTAGTGGAGATGGTGGACATCAAAACTAATAATGGCCAATTCACCTGGAACAATAAACGAATGAACCAATATCAGGTAGCTACAAGACTAGACAGATTCTTAGTATCAGAGTCTATCATTATGCAGGGGATAACCTTAGAATGCAGCATCCATCCCTGGGGAGGGTCTGATTACTGGCTAGTCCATCTGGAAGTAGGTTTCCAAACCACACCAAAGAATAGACCCTTCAGATTTGAGAAATTTTGGATCGAACACCCCACTTTCAGGGAAAAAACCAAACGGTGGTGGCGGGAGGAACAACCAGAGCAAGGGACAAGGATGTTCAAACTCTATAAGAAACTTAAATACATCAAATATAAGATCAAGGAATGGAAAAAGGAAATCTTTGGAAATATAAACCAAGAGAAAAAAAACATTGAAGACAAAATGAGAAAACTCCAGGAAATCTTCATAGCTGAGGGCTATACAGAGGTTTGGAAAAAGGAAGAGATCTAGATGACCCAGGACTGGGAAGCAAGATGCCAGTAGGAATAAACTCTTTGGTGACAAAAGTCCTGAATCAGATGGCTAAGGGAAGGAGAGAGGAACACCAAGTTTTTTCATAGAACAACCATTGCCATAAGATCCCACAACAAAATCCTGAAAATTAAGGATCAGGATGGGATCGAGAGAGAATCTCACAAGGAGATCGAAACTACTATGGTAAACCACTTCCATGGGATAGCCCAGGAACCCAATAAAGATAGAACAAAGGCCATCCAAAGGATAACCCAACACATCCCCCGTCTTGTAACACCCTGTTTCCCCCAATTTGTAATTAATCATAAGATAAGAATTACCATGCTAATGCATGAGGACAATGTAAATGTATTATTGTTTGAGTTGCAATTAACTGACTGTAGGGGTGAAGCCTTGAAAGTAATGGCCATGATATCACTGGAGGAGGGAAAGCAGTTAATGAAGAAAAGGACTGGTGGTTGAATTACCAACTACCCCCATGAATGGGTGCATGGTCTAGCTGCAAGAAGTCATCCCAAAGTACCACAAGGTATGGCAGACTAGGCAGATCCAAGCTTCCTTCTAACAGAAGGAAGGTGACAGTTATACAAGAGAAGAGAACAAGGGAGGATACACAGGACGAGAGCACAAGCTTGTAAAGGAGATGCGTGGAGATCTCCAGGGGGAGCATGATAAGAAGGCCGCGAGCTTGATGCGGGAGAGCATCTAAAAAACCTCACCAAGGCCATAACAGAGATATATATATGAGAGTTGCAGAGAACAGAACCGGAGCCAAAGTTGAACAATGAAAGAATCCTCGAGAATTGCGAGAGTTCCTTGGTGATATCATGGCTTGGCACGAGGGTGGCCAGAGTGCTAATATTGAATGCCTCTGAGCCTATGGTTGGGTGGAAGGACAAACACCCACAGTCAGTTGGTTGGCAGAAACCTGTAATAGATAAGCGATCTCCTGCCCTGTGTAATTTAGCTGTAACTATGTAGGAATTGGTTATACTGTGTATGTTTCAGGAATTGTGCATGATTTCTTAATGGATGTACTGTATCCCTTTCTATACTGCTTGGTTGTATAGTTAGGATAGTAACAAATTATATGGTTAGGATATGTTTTATACTCGTAAATACTTGTGTCTTATTGTGGTGTAAGCCAGATTCACGAATTGTGTGTTCGTCGACCGTGGACATAATTTCATGTACGCATGCCAACCTTCCTAGTTGTTTAGAGTCAAGTCTATTAAGATCAGAAGAGATAACGCTTTCAGAAGCGTAAGTGAAACCCAAGAAGATCGCAGACCGAGACCTTTGTAGCATTGAAATCTTCCAAGACTAGGGATGATTACCCAAGGACCCTCTGAAGGATCAGGTGATCCGGATCTAGAAAACCTGTGCAAGAAGGAGTGACTCTTGAAGGTTTTCAGAGTCGTGGGAAGTTGAAGCTCCGAGAAACTAGATTTCGTTACCTAAGCTCAGAAAGGATAGCAAGTCCAATTATCGAAAGAGAGAATCCTTTTGTTTGATAGACAAACGGACAAAATCCTTTCGGGAGTATTCCAGGTCTGTCAGGACCAATGGATCTAAAGGAAGAGCACAAGCGTTAATGATCGACCCCTTCAGCCTTCACAATTAGTGAAGGAATCGGGACCGTAGATCCCAGGGTCCATGGGGAGCTACCTTGATCATCCATCGGAAGGGACATGTGGTGAAAATCCAAATCCATTGGGGATTTGGGCACTAGGAGAACAAGGGTGAAGACCGGAGCAAAATAGTGAAGTGAAAACTCGTGATAAGATCACGACCATTGATCATTACGAAAATATCACAGTCTTTGATTGTGACTAAATATCATAGCCGTTCATTTGGAGGATGCGTGGCGAGCAAACATCATTTCGCTGACTCGCTGGGGAAGGAAGTCAAAGGACAATTTCACGGATTTCCAAAATGCGAATTCGCGACATCAAATATGAACCGTCGGATCGATATAGGTTGTGGGCTGTTGATCTGGCGCATACACCTTTTGGGGATTCAATTTCGGGAGTTGGAAGGTGAAGACTCCGCTAGAATCCTGAAAGGTGGGACACCGAGTTTTAATCTGGACCGTTGGTTGACAGAAGGATTTGAGTCGTCTAATCACAAAGGAGGGAGACCGTTGATTTGGGTGAGAGATTTCAGGTGTCGGGAATCGGGGAACTAGGGTTCCTTGCAACAAGAATCCTGAAACATGAAATCCGGTAGCACCTGTTGGTGGTAGCGCATGGTCACAGGAAAGAGTCACGTGGATGAAGGCCAAAGGAGGAGTCAAAGACCATTATCCCTTTTGGGTTTTTGGGACTTAGAGAAATGAGGCGTTGGATATTGGGATCCCCAGTATCACAAAATGCGAAGCGCCTAAGGGATTGGCCCTAGGTCACAAGACAGGGTCACATGGAGGAAACTAAGAGGAGGAGCTAGAGCCCGTTAAGTCTATTTCGGGTTTTGGAAATTGAAGGAGTTGAGGGACTCGGCAACAGGATTCACGAAACACGAATTTCGAAGTTCCTTTTGACTAAGGCCCATGGTCGTAGCTGACGATCACATGGAGGGGAAGCTCATTCTTGGTGCTTGAATTTCACATGACGGGTTTCAATAGAGGACCTATGAATTTGTTAAGTAAAGGTTCTGGCAGGAACCGGGAGTTCGCAGAACCCTGGAGGGGAGCAGGGAATTGAAGAGTTGCTTCAGATCAGGGATTTTGAAGGTCCATTGATCAGGATTATAGACCATGGATAAAGGATTCGACCAACCCAGAAAGAGAAATTACATTTCAACTTATGTCCTGTAGTGGGTGTGTGACAAAATGGTATCAGATCATGGTTACAACACTTGGCCTGCTTGGGCTCATGCACGAGTCATATGAAAATATTCTTGAAATACTTTAAGGAAGCATATCATTCCTTTGGGAAATGATAGTCAATCCTATAGGAGTGGTATTATGCTAAAGGACACTAATATTTAAACTAAAATAGAAATGTGAACGGATGGAAAGGATCTGTAGCAATAATGATTATTACTTTGATGAAGGGTTAAATCTAGAATAGGTGTATAACCCCTCATAAATAGAGGAATGAGTCTGATGACCATTCCCTGAAAAGGGAGAGCATGTGTATCTCTCGGGTTTCAAGTGGACTGAATTTTTTTTTGTTTTTGGGTGCAGGAACTGTTGGACAGGGTTTTTCTAATCAAGTTGATAAACAAAGTTGTATAATTATAGAGTGATTGAGTGAGAATCACAACAACCTCCCTTGCTTGGAGAATAGAAAAACTAATCTGCCAGAGTTCTTGTGGGAGGAGGATGATGGCCTCTATCCGTGACTGTGTTGAGTAGAAGGAAAAACTCTAGATATAATGGTCAAGATTGATCTTGACCTAAAGATACTCTATATTTCTGAACTTGGATACTTGGTAATTCGTCCAAATGGTATTAGACATTATTGCTAAAGCTGAGATAAAATGGTTGACTAAATGTTGATCTTGAATGTGGTAAAGGGAGTGTTGGGGCACTTCTAGAATTCCAATGGGTCAGATTGACATCCAGTGGTGGATGGTATCTATCTAGATATAATTGGAAGCTAGTGTGGTTGACTCTGTTACCTTGGGAATGGTTAGAATTGCCCATAATATATTTATAAGTTGGGTAATGTTCCAAGGAGGTTGAGGCGAGAATGTTTTCTTGCCAGATGCTATTGTATAAAAAGGAAAGTGACCCTGGTGGGTTATTTCCATAAGATAAGGAAACATTAGTATGAGTTATGATTGCGAGATTAGTCATGAAAGTGATTGTAATATCTAACTAAAAGAAAACTAAGGATAAAACTAAGTTAGTATGATGAATACTTAGTTGTGTGTGTATGCTTGAGTGCATGGATTTAATGCATTATGAAGATTCTTGATATGAAGCCTGATATTAATACCAGTTAGGTATGAATGATATTAAATGTGCAAGTGATGCACATGTATGATGTAAGAGTATAAGTATACTAAAAGCCCAATATGATTTCCCTGATGAGTGAAACTTGAGGCAAGAATTTCACTTGTCCAGATTAAATGAATACTATGGATGCACAATTGACTCCATTCTGGGGAATCATGAAAGTTTTGTTCCAAATAATAGCCTGAGGGGAATGTATTCCATTTCCTCAGGAAACACTAATATAATTATATAAAAGAGTAAACGAGAAAGCATGCTCTCTTGTCATAATAAGAGACAAATGATTATGCCTTTGAACATCACATGAGAAGGATTGTGAATGATCCTGAGTTGACTGATCTTAAAAGTAAAGATGCATGTGGGCTGTGAAATATACCTATGGAAACTGCACACAGGCTTATGATTATGAGTATAGCTAAGTACATCGTGGATGTAAGTTAGCAAAAACCTAGAACATGTGTGGAAGCATAATCTGGAATGCATGTCAAAAACGTATGTCTATGTCCCTTAAAGAATGCTTATTAACAAGATGAAGCCATTTTGAGCTTGAGGCCATCACACATAGTGATGGATATGAAAAAAGGAAGTTGCATACCGAAGGAGTTCCCGGTGGAGGAACTGTATAAGGAATCTGTCAGAGGAACAGAGTCACAACCCTAATAATTGTTGAAGGTTGGAAAATGGGTTGCAAAGCCTTTCTATATATAAGAATCCTGGATTACATTTTTAAAGTATCATGTGATTAATAGAAGACTAACAACTGATTGATAACCACTCTGAGGACCGAGTAATGATGTGCAGGATGCACAGGTTTATGATCCATTATGAACAAAAAGTTTTCTATTAAAGCATGTTGTTGTATTCCAAAAGGGTTAGGGTAAGACCTAACCAAGGCTGCTCGAGAAAGGAGCAGGAAGATCACAATAAGAGGTAGATTGCATAAGTACAGAGGGAAAAAAGTAGAAACACTTTCCTCACCCTAAGAACCCTAAATTGTTTAATAGAGCCGTAGGATTAAAAGAGCAGTTGTGGAGACCGGTATAGTTGATAAAAGGCAAGTAAAACCCCCGAGTATGATTAAATAAATAAATGAGTACATTTAACGGACTAGGCTTGGTTGAAGCCATGATTTAGAAAAGGCAGTAAGGCCTTAGAGATAACTCAACTGGGCCGAAAATTCCCAGGCGGTATAGGAAGAGTTGGAAGAAGGGGAGAGTCCTCAAGTCTTCCTTGCTGAGTATTATGTTTTCTCTTGGATGAGAAAATTGATTCACTAATAAAAGGGAATGTGTTGACATCTTAGTGATAAGGATTGTATTGTTGAAGATACAATCGAAATCTTTTTATGTTGCACTTGTGGAAACATTAAGGATAATGTGATGAAGTACATACAAAAATGCTAGGACATGTTTGAAAATATTTTTATTAATTTAAATGCTATGGTACTTGCATTTCAATTTACATGACGACTAATGTGCTTATGATGTATGCTATGTATAGAAAGGAATTGGAGCTATTAAGGAAGACAATTTCCAATGATGGGAAACCTCAAGCAAAGGGTGACCATGGGAAGGCTGTGGTCGAAAGATTGTTGACAGGACTATGAAAAATCTCGCAAAAGCACTGCTGATGGGGTAATATTAGAGGGGGGTGCTAGCAGCCATAACTGATATAAAAATGTTCATGCCTATGTGGCACAAGGTATGAAGGGATTGGGTAAGAATACCTTTTGAAATTTATTACGGTCTTAATGTTATAAAGGAAACGTTGGAAGGTAATTGTATGCCTTGGATACCCAAGTAGGGTATGATTCAGGAAGGAGAACCTGAATAACGGAGGCATGAATCTCTAGTAGTTAAGACCGATTGTAACCCTCAGAAGAATTCATGAACTGATATGTCATGAATACATGGACCGATCAAGGAATGATTGGAAACAAAAAAGTGCTCATAGATAGCACGTTGCATGGAGTTGCTTCAAGGAAATGCATGTTTTCATGAAGCACAGACAATGGAAATTTTCAGTGAGGAAGGAGAACCTTCCAAGGTTTTACTTACATTATGAAAATGCTGAAGGAAAACAAGTTTGGGTGGCCATGAGCAGTGGAACACTGGTTATTAATGGAGGAAGAATGCTTAAAGGCATTCATGTGAAACCTTTGAGTTTCATGTATACTAATCTGGGGTCGTGATCCACCTATAGCAGGAAGCATGGTCCTACTGTAAGAGTGAATGAAAATGAATAAGCCATGTGGTGAAGAGGTTGGTTAAATTCCAAAACACCATGGCCAAGAACCTGTCATAAATTATGACAAACTTGAAATCAATGCAAGGGTGCATTGGGTATGAATGTGGCCACAAATGTTGGTGCAATCATTAAAATCAATTGATACCCGAATTACATTTTAAAAATTTGGTAGGCTGGAATGATCTATAGGTAAGGGATGATGTATCCTTTCGCTTTGTATCTTTGCATAGATGAAAATGACTTGGACTATTAGTATGCATGATTTTGAATATAGATAGATCTATATATATCTATATGCATGGATGCATGAGAGACTAACAGTTTGTTTGGCTGTGTAAAGCATGAATTGCAGGGAGAGAAGGGTCTTGGATATGGCAGTGTTGTAAGCCCATAAGGAAGATCGATTGTCTGCTGAGCCAAACTGCAAGGGATGGTATTTCATTTTTGAGAAAGTGAATTCGATTGTTAGTATGCACAATTCCGAAATTGTTTTTGACGATGTTGTAAAGGTGCAATAAAAATGTATGTGCATGAGAACTAACACTTTGATTAGCTGACTAGTGATTGCAGAAAGGAAGAGTCTTGGATATGGAAATGTTGTAAGCCATAAGGAAGACCAATTTCCTGCTGAGCTAAAATGTTATGGGAAAGAAAGTCCCATGCTTGTGAATCTAGTTCCATACGTAACATATCTGAAAATAAAAGAAGAGATTGGAAAAATCTGTGGGTGACATATTTGCAATAAAAATTCGGAAAGTTAGAATTTATAATGATTTCTCATGAATGTTGCATACCTGTGAAACAGGCTAGGAGAAAAGATCTGTCCAGAAGGAACAGATGAAGGCTGTCAAAGTTGAAGATGATGAAAAAAATGGCTATTGTTGAGCCATGAAACCCCCATGATAAGCCATGATTGCCTGAAAATTATTGTGTTGAGGTAACACAAGCCAGAGGGACACCCCGACAGAGAAAGTTTGAGGGATGCCTCGACTGTAAGACTCGATAGAGTCTCTAAAATTCTTTATGTGCGAGAAAACCTTGGCAGGGCAAGACGGATCACCCGAGGGACTGTATAGCAGTGAAGGGGATGCCTGAGCTTGGGCCTGGAGGGTGAGTGACCGCGAGGAAGAGGAGACCTTAATAGTTCTTGTAAACTATTGGGATCATGCACACGGTGGGTATTTCTTCTTGTGTGAGAAAACCTTGGCAAGGCAAGATGGATCGCCCGAGGGATTGTATAGCAGTGAAGGGGATGCCTAAGCCTGGGCCTGGAGGGTGAGTGACCGCAAGGAAGATGAAACCATGATAGCTCTTGTGAAATATTGAATTGGAATCATGCACCCAATGGGTAGGTCAAGGAAAAACAATGAGCCCGGATAACAAAACAACCATGTGGATACAAATCCACCAAACTGCACAGATGAGTATTGTGCTGGATTATGAAATTTCCTCTTGAATTTTGAACAACAGTATGATGTTTTCGCACAAAATTATGATTAATGTGCTTGTTGTCCAAGAATTATTGAAGGCAGGTGATGAAGACTAAGAGCCTGAAAGAGGACCTGACCAAGGACAAAGATCAAGACTTCTGAATTGGCCGAATGAGAAAGGCGTGATAAGTGTTTTTGAGAAATAACATCGAGGACGGTGTTTCTTTAAGGGGGAGGGAATTGTAACACCCTGTTTTCCCCAATTTGTAATTAATCATAAGATAGGAATTACCATGCTAATGCATGAGGACAATGTAAATGTATTATTGTTTGAGTTGCCAATAACTGAATGTGGGGGTAAAGACTTGAAAGTACTGGTCATGATATCACTAGAGGAGGGAAAGCAGTTAATGAAGAAAAGGATCGGTGATTGAATTACCAACTACCCCCATGAATGGGATCATGGTCTAGCTGCAGGAAGTCAACCCAAAGTACCGCAGGGTCTGGTAGACCAGGCGGACCCAAGCTTCCTTTTGACAGAAGGAAGGTGACAGTTATACAGGAGAAAACAACAAGGGAGGATACATGGGACGAGAGCACAAGCTCGTAAGGGAGATGAGCGGAGATCTCCAGGGGGATCATGATGAGAAGGCCGTGAGCTTGATGTGGGAGAGCATCTACAAAACCTCACTGAGGCCATAGCAGAGAGATATATTTGAGAGTTGCAGAGAATAGAACTGGAGTTGAAGTTGAACAGAGAAAGAATCCTTGAGAATTGTGAGAGTTCCCTAGTGATATCATGGCTTGGCACAGGGGTGGACAGAGTGCTAATATTGAATGCCTCTAAGCCTATGGTCAGGTGGAAGGACGAACACCCATAGTCAGTTGGTTGGCGAAAACTTGTAATAGATAAGCGATCTCCTGCCCTGTGTAATTTAGCTGTAACTATGTAGGAATTGGTTATACTATGTATGTTTCAGGAATTGTGCATGATTTCTTAATGGATGTACTGTATCCATTTCTATATTTCTTGGTTGTATAGTTAGGCCAGTAAGAAATTATATGGTTAGGATATGTTTTATACTCATAAATACTTGTGTCCTGTTGTGGCATAAGCCAGAGTCACAAATTGTGTGTTCGTCGACCATGGACATAATTTCATGTATGCATGCCAACCTTCCTAGTTGTTTAGAGCCCCTTGGAGGACGAAGTCTGTTAAGCTCAGAAGAGATAACACTTTCATAAGCGTAAGTGAAACCTAAGAAGATCGCAGGCCCAGACCTTCGTAGCATCGAAATTTTCCAAGACTAGGGATGATTACCCAAGGACCCTCTAAAGGATCAGGCGATCCGGGTCTGGAAACCCTGTGCAAGAAGGAGTGAATATTGAAGGTTTTCAGAGTCGTGGGAAGTTGAAGCTCTGAGAAACTGAATTTCATTACCTAATCTCAGAAAGGATAGCGAGTCCAATTATCGAAAGAGAGCATCCTTTCGTTTGATAGACGAATGGATGAAATCCTTTCGGGAGTATTCCAGGTCTGTCAGGACTAATGGATCTAGAGGAAGAGAGCAGGCATTAACACTCAACCCCTTTAGCCTTTTCAAGTAGCAAAGGAATCAGGACCATATATCCCAGGGTCCATGAGGAGCTGCCTTGACCATCCATCAGAAGGGACACGTGGCGAAAATCCAAATCCATTAGGGATTTGGGCACCGGGAGAACAAGGGTGAAGACCAGAGCAAAATTGTGAAGTGAAAACTCGCGATAAGATCACGACCGTTGATCATTCTGAAAAGATCACAGTCGTTGATCGTGACTAAAGATCACAACCATTCATTTGGAGGACGTGTGGCGTGCATACATCATTTCGGTGACTCGCTAGGGAAGGAAGTCAAAGGACAAGCTCGCAGATTTCGCAAAACGTGAATTCATGACAAAAAATCTGAACCGTCGGATCGAGATAGGCTGTGGGCCATTGATCTGGTGCATACACCTTTCGGGGATTCAATTTCGGGAGTTAGAAGGTGAAGACTCTGCCAAAGTCCTGAAAGGTGGGACACTAGGTTTTAATCTGGACCATTGGTTGGTGGAAGGATTTGAGTCGTTTGATCACAAAGGAGGGAGACCGTTGATCTGGGAGAGAGATTTCGAGTTTTAGGGATCCGGGAACTAGGGTTCCTTGCAACAGGAATCCCGAAACACGAAATCTGGTAGCTCTTGTTGGTGGTAGCGCATGGTCACAAGAAAGGGTCACATGGACGAAGGCCAAAGGAGGATCCAAAGATCGTTAGCCCTTTCGGGTTTTCGGGACTCAGAGGAACGAGGCGCCAGATATTGGGATCCTTGGTATCATGAAACATGACGTGCATAAGGGATTGGTCCTCGGTCACAGGACAGGGTCAGATGGAGGAAACCTAGAGGACGAGCTAGAGCCCATTAAGTCTATTTCGGGTTTTGGAAATTGAAGGAGTCGAGGGAATCAACAACAGGATTCGCGAAACGTGAATTCTGAAGTGCCTTTTAAGTAAGGCCGGTAGTCACAACTGATGATCACATGGAGGGGAATCTTGCGGTTGGTGCTTGAATTGCGCACAGCGGGTTTCAATAGAGGACCTGTGAATTTGTTAAGTAAAGGTTCCGACAGGAACCAAAGAGGTGTTCTAGTTAAAGGAGAGAAACGATCCAGTGATCGAGAGTTTGCAGAACCCTGGAGGGGAGTAGGGAATCAAAGAGTTGCTTCAACTTGGGGATTTTGAAGGTCCATTGATCAGGATTACAGACCATGGATAAAGGATTTGACTAACCCGGTCCTGTAGTGGGTGTGTGACACGTCTAGTCATCAAGGAACAAAATAAAAACCTAAATAAACCCATTGCTAAAAAGGAAATTGACCAAGTGATCCAGGAAATGCCCAATGGGAAAGCCCCAGGTCCAGATGGCTTCACAGTGGAGTTTTTCAAAGCCTGTTGGGAAGTAGTCAAACATGACGTTTATAGGGTAGTGGAGGACTCTAGACGGTCAACCTCCATTCTAAAAGCACTAAATGCTACAATGATTACTCTAATTCCCAAAGAAAAGGAAGGCAGGACCCACGACCATTACAAACCTATAGCTCTATGCAATGTGGTTTACAAGATAATCTCCAAAGTCATAGCCAATAAATTGAAACCCCTCCTACCCACACTGATCTCACAAGAATAGACATGCTTTTTGGAAGGAAGACAAATAATGGACAACATCATCCATGCCCATGAGCTAATCCACACCCTAAAAATTCAGAGGAGAGGTGGAATGATAATACAACTGGATCTAGCAAAATCTTATGACAAAATTTGTTGGCACTATATGGTCAAGACTTTGGAAGCCTTTGGCTTCACCCAGCACTGGATCAGCTGGATAATTAGCCTAGTGTCCACGACAAGTTACTCGCTCCTAATAAATGGAACCCTAGCCAAACCTTTATGGTCCATGAGAGGCATCAAACAAGGAGACCTGATGTTCCCCTTCCTGTTCATTCTGATGATGGAAGGTCTCAGTCAAAGCATAAAAAGCGCAACAACTGTAGGATAAATAACAGGCATCAAACCTTTCAAAAACTGCCCTACTTCCACACATCAACAGTTCGTGGATGACACCTTACTCCATGGCATACCCACGGTCAAGGAAGCAAAATCATACAAAAGAATCCTAGAAGAGTTTGGATAAGCCTCGAGTGTAGAGATCAACCACTCGAAATCTATGATCTTTTTCTTTAACACCAACCCTGCAATCCAAAGAAATCTGGCCAATATCTTGGGCTTTGAATGCAAATCACTCCCAACCAACTACTTGGGCATCCCCCTGACAGACAGGGCATATAAAATGTCAACTTGGGAGGGAGTTATCAACAAGTTACAGGAGAGGGTGAAAAAATGGACGTACAGATCCCTCAACCTAGCGGGAAGACTCATTTTGACCAAATTGGTTCTGCAAGCAGTTCCAACTTTTATGATGTCCATTTTTCCAACCCCCAAGGGGATACTACAGAAAATAAGAACCATCCAAAGGGGATTCCTATGGCGAGGAGCGGAAACAAAGAAAAAATGGGCCCTGGTGGCATGGGAGAAGGTATGTAAACCAAAAATCAAAGGAGGCCTGGGGCTACAAGACCTGCAAGTAACCAATGACGCCTACAGGGAAAATATCTGGTGGCAATGGGTCAAAGAAAATACTACACCGTGGGTAAACCTCTGGAAGGCCAAGTATGCCCCAGACATAAATGATCAGTACAAAATCCTCTTTAGGGGAAATAGGGAGGAATCATCCATCTGGAACCTAGATTGGCACACAAAATCCTGGATCCAGACACACAGCCTTTGGGAAGTAAGGAATGGAAGAACAACCAGATTCTGGGAGGACGCCTGGCAACAAGAACCTAGAATGGAAAATCTGGACAGGGAGGAACTCCAACAAGAGATGACCGTGCAAGGTAAAAACAAAGTCTACCACTACTGGAAACAAGAAACAGATCGCAACAGATGGAGAATCTGGGACAGTCTCAGTCCACAAAATAGAGACCAGACCACAACAAGCGTAGAAGAGGTGGAGGAGGAACTGGGGAGAAGGAAAATTGTAGTCTCAGAAGAGGATGGCCAACTGAGATGGGGACAAAAAACGACAAGGAATTCAACTTGAAAGAATTCTGACATTACATCGAGGAACAAGACCAAGAATATCCAACGCAACAATGGGATAATCTTTGGAACAACCCCCAATGGCCAAAAATAAAAAATTTCAAATGGTTAATACTCCACAACCGAATTCTAACTTGGGAAAACCTAAGGAAAAGGGGATTCATAGGCCCATCAAGATGCCACCTCTGTCAAGCTAAGGAAGAGGCAATGAATCATCAACTCGACGAATGCATCTACACGATAGAGATCTGGGACTGGGCAACAGGTATCTTCCGACAGTCCAATAGGATCTGAGGTAACATCTGTGGAACTATCAATATATGGAAAGAGAATTACAGTGAAAATGAAGAGGTGAACCTCTGTTGGATCCTCATTCTGGGGATGATCATATGGGCAATATGGAAAGAAAGGAAGAGACACATCCTCAAGAATGAAAGCCGTCCGGAAGGGAAACTCGAGGAAACAATACTCTCCCTGATAAGAGAAACGGTATAGAGCCGCAACTATCAGACATGAAGAGCGCAACTCGTAGACTAGGAATCCTGAATCTTAGAATATTTTCACCTGAAAGACGGGCACAACCACAGTCATGCAAGGCTATTACCACAACTCCCAGTAGGTGAGTGAAACTACAAGCCCCCCCCCAGTAGGATCCCTCAAGTTTAATTTCGACGGGGCATCAAAAGGTAACCCAGGAATGACAGGAATGGGAGGGGTAATCAGGGACAGTGATGGAAACATAATCCGGATGTACACTAGGAGTCTGGGAAACTCAACCAACAATGTCGCAAAATTCGAAGCCCTGGAGATTGACCTCGAGATCCTAAGTTGTGAAAGGATGAAAAACACCATCGTGGAAGGTGATTCCATGTTGGTTATCAACATAGTGAAGAGACTCCAAAATGGCACCAAAGTGAGAAAAATTCAGAGGCATTGGTGCTTGGCACACTCCCTACAAAAAATCCAGGAGCATTTGCAGATGAGGAACACAGTGGAGTTGTGCTGGGTACGCAGGTCAGAAAATGGACTAGCGGACATAATCGCTAATGAGGGGGTCAACAAGAAAGAATCAGAACTAGACACTATCTGGAGTAACATCCAGAATGGTAAGTTCAGAACAGACTGCATCCAACTAGCACCAAAAGACCGTGACGACAACCGAAGTGCGGATGACCACACTGAGGAAGGAGGTGCAAGGATAACTGACGGGCACAAAGGAACCAGGCAGAATCCGATTCCCCATCACTCAACCATGAGTTACAATGCAGACTCAGACCACACAACAAACAGGGGTACGACACCAAGGTCTTGTCAATAGGAATAAGTACATGGGTTGTTCGTGGGAAAGCAGAGAAGGTAATCAATAGGTAGCAAAGGACGAAGGGAAAACAGTTTTACGGTGGTTAAGTATGGATACACCTCATCCAAGTACAGATACGGGGAGTGGCACAATTGGTTGTACAATGTGTAGGGACAAGGGTTGGCACAAGGCTTATGGCCGGGTCATCAAGAGCACACATACCGAGACAGAGAAAAAGGATAGAAAGGTACACCTCTACGGGAAGACCATGATTGCTAGGATGAGCCCACAGCTGGGCAAATCCCATAAGAGAAGAAGCACTAGGAATAGCTATAGACAGGAAAAGAGCAACTGCAAGGGATATCATAAAAACAAGGGAGGTGCAAATAGGAACAGGAGGAGAACCCAAGGCAAAAACTACCACAAACTAGCCAAGATGGTACACATGAACAAAAATCATAGTAAGAGAATCCCCCAGGGGAAAGAACCTCCGATAATCTCCCAGAGGATTACAAGGATGGAGCAAGAGGCCAGAGAGGCCAAGGACACCTTTCATACGCAGGTAGAACCAAAAGGCAAAGCGATCATCACTAGGTGGGAGAAAGAAATCAATACCAAATGCAAGGGTAAATCATGGAAGGAACTGATACAGGAAGCAGACTGGATAAGGGACCCAGGGCCCACACAACCCGGAGTAACCCTCTACCACAAAATGGTGGAGGAGGCTTGGTGAACAAAGATGTTAATAGGCAAGGTGAGCTCTAAATGGAAATATGCCAGCCGAAAGGATAACAGGGACCACAAAAAACTGCTTACAGAGATCCTGAGTCGCCTCAACAAATTGGAAGCTAGTACAAAATGACTAACGGAGGACCAGAGGGACCATAAAGAGAAAATGGAAAGAATGGAAGGCCAATTCCACCTATACTTGCGCTAAGTCCACCACATGGACATCATGCCAGCGGACCGGAATGGAGCCCTAGCTTGCATAAGAAAGACGCGTA
>SNQJ01S0032232.1:30996-49195 GCA_010110895.2 Picea sitchensis
CACACACACATGCAAAGAATATAACACATACCCAACAGTAATAAGAGACGTGATAAGACATGATAGAAGTGATAAGTAGTGCCAAGTGCTAGAGATATGATCTGTGTGATCAAGGGATTGTAAGAGTGTTAAGTGCTAAGTACTTGATTTGTGCACACTGTGTGAGACTTGCAGAGATACGTGAAATTAATTGTAAGAAGGCTTGGTGTTGTACCCTAGCTTGAAGAAGGAGGATCTGGCGGAGTGTGTGCAGATCTCATGTCTTCTGCGGAGTAGGATTTTGATGCTATGTGCCTGTAAGAATGTTTACAAAAATAATAAAGAAGAAGAGTTGGTGGACGTAGCCCCAGGGTGTGGGTGAACCATGTACATGCTGTGTTGCTATGCTTTGTGCGATGTGTTGACGTGTTTATGTCCTTACTTGCTAAGTGCTTTGGTATAGATAGATAGATTTGTTTATGCTTTGTGCTAACGATGAATATGGATGTTAGATCTGACCTATGTGAATGTGCTTAGTGCTTTAATTTTCTAGATCTAATATATATCTCTATGCTAAGTGCTTAGATACATCATATCTGACTGAATGATGCGATGCTTTGTTTTATCTATGGATTAGATAGTGGTTAAATATTGATGAATTGTCGGTGCTAAGTGCTCTGGTAAGTATTACAATCACAAATATGTGTCCCAGCTAAAGTTGCAGACATCTGAGTCTTGCAAACACCCCTGCCTCTACCTCAGGTGAGACTTCATCTGCTTCGCTGGTGTTTCTGAAAGGGTCGGTAGTTAGGGTTTTGTTGGTGTGTTGTTGTAACGTTGAACCCTGGGTCTGCCCCTGTGCCAACAAATGATTCTGTTGTTGGGACTTGAAACTGTGATTGCTGGGAACTGAGGAAGAAGAAGCTTTGTGAAAATATCTGACCTAAAACTATGGAAGCTCTGTAGATCTGTTTCCCTAGTGCACAACATTCTACAAACCTGTGAAGATCTATGCCAAGAAAAGAGGTCAGATCTGAAGAAAAGAGGTAAAATTTGGAATCTCAGTGCTCTGATAAAGGTAAGAATAGTGAAATGTTTTAGATCTGAAATCTTTGTGCTCTATAGAAGTAAGATAAGTAGAAATTTTTGTTTCAACAGTATGGATCTAAGTATGTTTGATAGATTTTTTCCTAGCTTGAAAAACAGGGCACTAATAGATGAAAGAAGGTTTGATATGAGTAGATCCGATAAGAATAGTGAAAGATATGTTATACCCATGCATAGAAAGAGTGTTTGGACTAACAAGTGGATGCAGGATCCTAGAAAGAAATGTTTGCAGATTAGCTACTATGATCCTAGCGTGCAGTACAGGAAATGATGGGGATCACTTAAACTAAAGAGAGGATTAACCCTCTGTTACAGTTGCAAAAAATCGAGACATCTTGCTAAGGAATGCCCTGGGAGAAGACCTTGTTGTCTTTGTTGCAAATCTATGGACCATGAAGTATTGGATTTCCCTAGAATGATTTCTAAGATTGAAGGAATGAACATGAGACAAGAAAACCCTAAGACAGATCCAGAAACTACGATTATGGAAGAACCCCAGAAAGAATTAGAGAAGGTATTGCTACAGATGAAAGAAACCCTAAATGACCACCGGCATGTCATCTTATCAAATATATTCAAAGAAAAAGCATGCATAGAAGCAAGAATAGGAGACTTCGACATTGACTGTGTTCTATATGAGGAAACATAGGTGAATATCATGATAGAAAGAACTTGGGAACTTTTAGGGAGGCCTACTATGATTCCTTCATTGTGAGGAATAGGGATATTTAGAGGAAAGTTGATAAACCTATGTGGAAAGCTCACCCAGATCTCTATGAATGCCAATGGAACTTCAACAGAGGAGGATTTCGAGATTGTTAAATTTACTGAGGACATTGCCCCATTTTCTATGTTACTAGGAAAGCCTTGGATTGAAAGAGATCAGGCCAGAAGGGAAGAAGAAGAAGTTTTAGAACAGAAGAAGCAAGAGTTAAAAGATTTCATGATTAGAAGGATCACACACTTGATTGAAGAACAAGAGAACATATCAAAGCTATTTAACACCAGAGACCCGGATGTCGAAGTTGCACGAACACTAGAACACCCACAGAAGATTGAAGTACCTACTCCAGATAAAGAAGAAATATTACCCTTGAATCCTAGGAAAGAATCTAAACAACGCAAAGTTACTGTGTCAAAATAAGATAAGAATCGGAATGGAAAAAGGAATACCAAGACGAATCTCACTGGAAAGAAGGCTATAAAATTAAGTAAGAAGAGAGCTAAGGTCAACAAGTTATAGAAGGTTCCAGAGGGAACTTCACAGAAGGAAAATTTGCAAAATTAGAGCTTCGTCGGGATATCAGAACAACGTCACATGGAACTTCGCCATGGAGAAGCAATATAACCGTCAGGAACAATATAACCATTAGGCCAACCCCCTCGAACAGGTAGAAAGGAATTTATGATTCGTCACCAGACCGTTGGACCACACCGTAATGAACATAACAGAGTTAATTAAGGCTTCTCGCTTGTTTCCAAGTTATCTATTTATCTCGTCGCTCCATGCACTGAGAAAACTTTTGCTAACTGTGAATTTGAGCCCGCAGACTCGTTGATTTTGCACAGAGATCATTGCGCTATTTCCCTCTATCCCATTGCAGTGTCTAAGTTACTCCTCGAACCCGAGATTTCCAACCCCGAGCATGTATGTCAGACGAGTTCAGCGCAGTAGCAAAAGTTGTCGAATAATTTCTCATCGACCTCATGACTGAAAGAGTAATTTCGATGTCTGCAGGTGTACAAGATTCATCGATGAGAGCAGTGCAAGCCTCTCCATCGACTGCTCGCGGAACCAGACCATCCTGACCATCACTGGAAAAGTGAACCAAGCACAAATACAACCTAGCAAATGCGAAGCTGATTCTGACCATATTGCCAGATTACATCCCGCCTCTGGCTGACGCGGTGAATCGTGATAGTGTACCAAGAGACTTCGAGTACACCATAGTTACTGCGTACCTTCTGAAGGGGATACGCGTAGTTTGAGAAAACCAGGATAAGTTTGCATCCTTGAAGTTCAACGACTTTAACCTCAGAGATCATAAGATCTATGGTATACTCGCCCCATATAAGTACTTGACCAAGATGAAGGGGAAAATTCAAAGATCATCCCTCATCCATGGACGATGAACCTTGTGCAGTCCACCCTATTGAATGTTATGAAGAACCCACACTTCGATAGACACCAGGAAGTCAATGCCTACGTCAAGCTATTACTGTTGTGCTACCATGGAAGCTAATTATGGCTAGACCGTCATATTATAGTTGACCCAACGCTGATCCACAGGATCACAGGACTGAGTATGAAAGGACCTGACCCGCAGGATTTTTATCCAGGAAAATCCATAGATCACGCACTAGCACAAAATATCAAGGACACATATGGCGATCTTGAGAAGGGAATAAGAGGCTACAAGGTAGCTTCCATCCAGAGTGGTGCAGTGCGCCTAGCATGCCAACTGATAGCTGGAAATATATTAAGGAAGAACCGACCTACACAGGTCACCGGATTCGTCATTGACCTCATAGGGAAGTGCGCGGAAGGCCTACAGATGAACTGGGTGAAGTACCTAGTTAACCAATTGGAACTAGACTACCTAAAATCACAGGATCAGTGTTATGAATTTCACTTCAGCTGGCTCCTGATCCTCATCACCTTTGTTTCCTGGGAGATGCCAGAAGGTGCGACCTTCCCGGATACAAAGCCATTAGAATCGCTTGCTGCGAAGTTCGCTACCCTTTGGTATTCAAGTGATATGAACAAACAATGGAAGTCGAATGATGTGTTTCATTCATATTACCTCCAACTAAAGAGAGCCATTGAAGTTGAGCCTCGCATGACTCTGAACACCCTACAAATATTCTAACCTTTGATGAATTTCAGCACATATCGACACTTCATCTACATTATAGCGTGAGCAGATGAACATAAAGAGAAACTCCAGTCATACTATAAACTTATAGAAGAAGACCTTGAGGAGATCACTAAGGAATGGTCCGCTGATCTCCTTATCCCCGCCAACCCTGGAGAGATATTTGACCTTGATAGCCCAGAGGACACTCATAAAGAACAAAATACACTTAGAACCAACAAACGAAAGAAGACTGAAGAGGTCCAAGATTTAAGCAGTGCCTTCGGAAAGACAACTTCAATGTCACCTGACCGAGGGGGTGATGATGAAGTAGAAGCTGAATAGAATCCAGGCAAAGTAACACCACCCAGAGACGAGGTTGATCCCCAGAAGAAGAGGAAGGCTTCCCCCCCGAAACCTTCTTCCCGGAAGAAATCGAAAGCCACCATGACCAAGATGCAGACTGTCCTCACCTATGATGATTTTGACTTCATCATAGCAGCCCTGAATGATGCTTCGCTGGAAATAGTAGAGAAACAAGAAGCTAAGCAGGAGGAAATGTATGATCGAATTGAAATCGAACTCTGTGGGGTATAGTAGGCCCTTCAGTCCAATCACATAGTCTCCACTACACCCCTGCCATCGGGAGAACCAGAGTTGGGAGATGAGCCAGCCCAACTCCACCGACTAATTGATAAAATCGAAGCTCACGTTCGACGAGCACAAGAAGAGACAGAAAAATCCACCCAGGCCTTGAAGCAAGTGCAAGGCGTACTCATAGAACAATGCAACACTGCAGAACAGGAAAATATTTCTCTCCAAGAGAAGTTCGATGAAGAAAAAGCATAGATGCAACAAGGAAAAGAACAGTTGCTCGTGGAGCAACTCGAAGTGAAAGAAGCGGTCAGCAGAGCACTTCGCTTTGTGACAATCATAGAAATAAAGGCAGAGGACCAAGTTACGCATCAAGTAGAGCAACTCACAGAAGCTATCCAACAACTACAACAATGCATAGCATACTTAGAGCTATGCACAGTGCCCAAGACTCTGCATGATGTAAGGGACCAAAGAGAAGCAACTTCCCAGAGCACAGTTGAGAGACTAAAATCCCTTGCCATGGAATGGATGTAGCTAAGTGATTGCAGTGCATAGATGTATGAGAAACTCATCGAGAACCCAGAATTGCAGGCACTAGAGTCACAACTCCAGGAAGCAAAGCAACAAGAAGAGACAATACAGGTGCAGTTGAAGCCCTTGTTAGTTGTGGAAAGAATGAAGCGATCTCAAGAGAAACACACTGCCCAACAACAGATCCACACTATCTAGAGCAAAGTTATGGAAGTAACTCAGAAGCTCCAACCCATACAAGATAATTCTTACCAATTGTTCATAGAGGTCGAAGGCAGAGGAGTAGAACTGGAGCAGATTGTAACTGCAGCTGAACAACGCCTAGAGGAACCTATCAACGACATAGACATCCAAGAGTTCGTTGACCAGGAGTAGATACTAACTGCAGCTGAACAACGCCTAGAGGAACCTATCAATGACATAAACATCCAAGAGTTCGTTGAACAGGAAGTCGTGGCACAAAAACAAGTCCAAGCAGCTCAAGGATTTTGAAGCATAACTACCTAGACTAGAGTGACTCAGGACGAGTCACACGTGAGTGTTGGGGGCATGTTGGCCCTTGACCAAGTTTTGTGGATTTTTGGTCATGTTTGACCTATTTTGGGACTTCGATAGGCTGTCAAAGGCAGAGCGCAAGACAAAGCAGAGATCACAGGATCTCAGGCCCTTTTTAGGGCCTTTTTTAGTTTTGGGATTATGTAATGGGTATGGGAATGTCAACCCATGGGTTTACCCATGCTTAGGCCCAGTTTTTTAATGTATATATAAAATACTAAGCGATGTAATAAGATACGTGATAAGACATGATAGAAGTGATAAGTAGTGCTAAGTACTAGAGATCTGATCTACGTGATCAAGGGATTGTAAGAGTGTTGAGTGCTAAGTACTTCATTTGTGCATACTGTGTGAGACTTTCAGAGATATGTGGAAGTAATTGTAAGAAGGCTTGGTGTTGTACCCTAGCTCGAAGAAGGAGGATCTAGCGGAGTGCACACAGATCTCCAGTCTTTTGCGGAGTAGGATTTTGATTCTATGTACCTGTAATAATCTTGACAAAGATAATAAAGAAGAAGAGTTGTTGGACATAGCCCCAAGGAGGGGGTGAACCACATACATGATGTGTTGCTATGATTTGTGCGATGTGTTGATATGTTTATGTCTTTACTTGCTAAGTGCTTTGATATAGATAGATAGATCTGTTTATGCTTTGTGCTAATGATGAATATGGATGTTAGATCTGACCTGTGTGAATGTGCTTAATGCTTGAATTTGCTAGATCTAATCTATCTCTCTATGCTAAGTTCTTAGATACATCATATCTGACTAAATGATGTGATGCTATGTTTTATCTGTAGAGTAGAGAGTGGTTAAATATTGATGAACTATCGGTGCTAAGTGCTTTGTTAAGTATTACAATCACAGATCTGTGTCCCAGATAAGGTTACAGACACCTGAATACTGCAACCACCCCTGCCTCTACCTTAGGTGAGACTTCATCTGCTTCGCAGGTTTTTCTGAAAGGGTCGATAATTAGGGTTTTTTTGGTGCGTTGTTGTAGCGTTGAACCTTGGGTCTTCCCCTGTGCCAAAATATACATCCTAAGCAAGAATCTGCATAGAGATGGATGTGTCGGGAGCACTCCTAGAAGCCATAAGTCTGGAATTCAGGGATGAGGAGTGGATCCAAAACATAGACTATGAGTAGATCCCCTTTAGATGAAGAAGAAGTCATGAACATGGACACCTAATCAGAGAATTTCCTCTTAATAAAAAATAGGAAGCGGAAAGCACAAAACCACAACAGGATGAGGATGGGTTTATAAAGCTAAACCACAGAAGAAGAGCTAACAAGAAACAAGGTAAAACCCCAACAAGGAGCAACCTGGAGGCCCAGAATAGAACAAAAGGATGATACACAACCAACAAAGGGGTAGAAGGTGGCAAGGAATTGGCAAAAGTTCAAGAAGCCAGGGAACAAGAAACAAATGAGCCTACAGATAGCCCAAGTAATAAGAAGGAACATGGGAGTGGCGCAACTCCTATGGATGGAGAAACCAGAGATGACAACACCCCCATGCAATAAGCAGAGGGAGATGCAGACATGACCCCAAGCGAAGTGGGTAGAGAAGACCCTAATCTCAGAGACCTTGTAGAAGGGGAAGGGATAGATATCCCAAACATACTGGAGCAATGGAAAAGGCAAGGAGTAGACAACGTACCAATGAAGAAACTAGATCACATCCAATACCTATTCCTCCTAAGAGAGGAAGACAAATCTAGAGGGCTCAAGTGCACACACGGAGAGATAAGAAACCTAGGAATCAAAGCCGACGAGGGACAACCACAGCTCTCACCCAAGCAGACAAGGAGGAAAAAAGGTAGGAAATCAAACAGCATAGCCCTATAGGATCTTGGAGTGATGATAATAAACTCAGGTAAGATCAAGAAACTCTTCCCCAACTCCCCCCCATGTGTTTAAATGAAGGTTAAAGCATGTAATATAAGAGACCTAAATAGCCCGTGAAAGCAGAGAATCCTCAAAAGTAGACTTAGGAAGGAACAACTGGATCTCTGTTTCATTCAAGAGACAAAATGCACTACACATAGAATGGAAACAATCAACAAACAACAATGGAGAAAGTACAAGATGGTGGTTGTCAGAAGCCACCATATGGCAGGAGGCATTCTCACCTTGTGGAACCCACAAGTGTTGAGCCTAATAGCAGTCGAAGCTACCAGGCACACACTAATGGTTAGCATGCAAATCATTGCAAATACGAAGGTCATTCTATTCACCAATGTGTATGGACCCTAGGTGTCAAAGGAAAAGAGAAGAATGATATGATACCTAGAAGACCTTAAAACCCGATCCAGTAACCTCCAATGGATCCTGGCAGGGGAATTCAATATTATCACGTCACTTGTGGAGAAAAAAGGAGGTACAAGAATATTGGATAGGGATGCGGAACATTTCTCAATGTTCATATACTTAGCGGAGATGGTGGACATCAAAACTAATAATGGAAAATTCACCTGGAACAATAAACGAATGAACCAATATCAGGTAGCTACAAGACTAGACAGATTCTTAGTATCAGAGTCTATCATTATGCAGGGGATAACCTTAGAATGAAACATCCTTCCCTGGGGAGGGTCCAATTACTGGTCAGTCCAAATAGAAGTAGGTTTCCAAACCACACTGAAGAATAGACCCTTCAGATTTGAGAAATTTTGGATCGAACACCCCACTTTCAGGGAAAAAACCAAACGGTGGTGGTGGGAGGAACAACCAGAGCAAGGGACAAGGATGTTCAAACTCTATAAGAAACTTAAATACATCAAATATAAGATCAAGGAATGGAAAAAGGAAATCTTTGAAAATATAAACCAAGAGGAAAAAACATTGAAGACAAAATGAGAAAACTCCAGGAAATCTGCATAAGTGAGGGCTATACAGAGGTTTGGAAAAAGGAAGAGATCTAGATGACCCAGGACTGGGAAGCAAGATGCCAGTAGGAATAAACTCTTTGGTGAAAAAGTCCTAAATCAGATGGCTAAGGGAAGGAGAGAGGAACACCAAGTTTTTTCATAGAACAACCATTTCCCTAAGATCCCACAACAAAATCCTGAAAATTAAGGATCAGGATGGGATCGAGAGAGAATCTCACAAGGAGATTGAAACTACTCTGGTAAACCACTTCCATGGGATAGCCCAAGAACCCAATAAAGACAGAACAAAGGCCATCCAAAGGATAACCCAACACATCCACTGTCTTGTAACACCCTGTTTCCCCCAATTTGTAATTAATCATAAGATAAGAATTACCATGCTAATGCATGAGGACAATGTAAATGTATTATTGTTTGAGTTGCAATTAACTGACTGTGGGGGTGAAGCCTTGAAAGTAATGGCCATGATATCACCTGAGGAGGGAAAGCAGTTAATGAAGAAAAGGACTGGTGGTTGAATTACCAACTACCCCCATGAATGGGTGCATGGTCTAGCTGCAGGAAGTCATCCCAAAGTACCACAAGGTCTAGCAGACTAGGCAGACCCAAGCTTCCTTCTAATAGAAGGAAGGTGACAGTTATACAGGAGAAGAGAATAAGGGAGGATACACGAGACGAGAGCACAATATTGTAAAGGAGATGCGTGGAGATCTCCAAGGGGAGCATGATAAGAAGGTCATGAGCTTGATGCAGGAGAGCATCTAAAAAACCTCACCGAGGCCATAGCATAGAGATATATCTGAGAGTTGCAGAGAACAGAACCGGAGCCGAAGTTGAACAACGAAAGAATCCTCGAGAATTGCAAGAGTTCCTTGGTGATATCATGGCTTGGCACGAGGGTGACTAGAGTGCTAAGATTGAATGCCTCTGAGCCTATGGTTGGGTGGAAGGACAAACACCCACAGTCAGTTGGTTGGCGGAAACCTGTAATAGATAAGCGATTTCCTGCCCTGTGTAATTTAGTTGTAACTATGTAGGAATTGGTTATACTGTGTATGTTTCAGGAATTGTGCATGATTTCTTAATGGATGTACTGTATCCCTTTCTATACTTCTTGGTTGTATAGTTAGGCTAGTAACAAATTATATGGTTAGGATATGTTTTATACTCGTAAATACTTGTGTCTTATTGTGGCGTAAGCCAGAGTCACGAACTGTGTGTTCGTCGACCGTGGACATAATTTCATGTACGCATGCCAACCTTCCTAGTTGTTTAGAGTCCCTTGGAGGATGAAGTCTATTAAGCTCAGAAGAGATAACACTTTCAGAAGCATAAGTGAAACCCAAGAAGATCGCAGGCCGAGACCTTTGTAGCATTGAAATCTTCCAAGACTAGGGATGATTACCCAAGGACCCTCTGAAGGATCAGGTGATCCGGGTCTGGAAACCCTGTGCAAGAAGGAGTGACTCTTGAAGGTTTTCAGAGTCGTGGGAAGTTGAATCTCTGAGAAACTAGATTTCGTTACCTAAGCTCAGAAAGGATAGCAAGTCCAATTATCGAAAGAGAGAATCCTTTTGTTTGATAGACGAACAGATGAAATCCTTTCGGGAGTATTCCGGTTCTGTCAGGACCAATGGATCTAAAGGAAGAGCACAAGAGTTAATGATTGACCCCTTCAGACTTCGCAATTAGTGAAGGAATCGGGACCGTAGATCCTAGGGTCCATGGGGAGCTACCTTGATCGTCCATTGGAAGGGACACGTGGTGAAAATCCAAATCCATTGGGGATTTGGGCACCGGGAGAACAAGGGTGAAGACCAGAGCAAATACGTAAAGTGAAAACTCGTGATAAGATCATGACCATTGATCATTACGAAAATATCACAGTATTTGATTGTGACTAAAGATCATAGCCATTCATTTGGAGGATGCGTGGCGAGCAGACATCATTTCGCTGACTCGCTAGGGAAGGAAGTCAAAGGACAATTTCATGGATTTCCAAAATGCGAATTCGTGACATCAAATCTGAACCGTCAGATCGATATAGGCTATGGGTTGTTGATCTGGTGCATACACCTTTTGGGGATTCAATTTCAGGAGTTGGAAGGTGAATACTCCACCAGAGTCCCGAAAGGTGGGACACCGAGTTTTAATCTGGACTGTTGGTTGGCAGAAGGATTTGAGTCGTCTGATCACAAAGGAGGGAGACCGTTGATCTGGGTGAGAGATTTCAGGTGTCGGGGATCGAGGAACTAGGGTTCCTTGCAACAAGAATCCTGAAACACGAAATCCGGTAGCACCTGTTGGTGGTAGCGCATGGTCACAGGAAAGGGTCACATGGACGAAGGCCAAAGGAGGAGTCAAAGACCATTAGCCCTTTCAAGTTTTCGGGACTTAGAGGAATGAGGCGTTGGATATTGGGATCCCCAGTATCACAAAATGCGAAGCGCCTAAGGGATTGTCCCTAGGTCACAAGACAGTGTCACGTGGAGGAAACTAAGAGGAGGATCTAGAGCCTGTTAAGTCTATTTCGGGTTTTGGAAATTGAAGGAGTTGTGGGACTCAGCAACAGGATTCACGAAACACGAATTCTGAAGTGGCTTTTGAGTAAGGCCCATGGTCGTAGTCGATGATCACATGGAGGGGAAGCTCACGCTTGGTGCTTGAATTGCACATGACGGGTTTCAATAGAGAACCTGTGAATTTGTTAAGTAAAGGTTCTGGCAGGAACCAAAGAGTTGTTCCAGTTAAAGGAGAGAAACGATCCAGTGACCAGGAGTTCGCAGAACCCTGGAGGGGAGTAGGGAATCGAAGAGATGCTTCAGATCGGGGATTTTGAAGGTCCATTGATCAGGATTACAGACCATGGATAAAGGATTCGACCAACCCAGAAAGAGAAATTACATTTCAACTTATGTTCTGTAGTGGGTGTGACAAAATGGTATCAGAGCATGGTTACAACACTTGGTTGCTTGGGCTCATGCACGAGTCATATGAAAATATTCTTGAAATACTTTAAGGAAGCATATCATTCCTTTGGGAAATGATATTCAATCCTATAGGAGTGGGATTATGCTAAAGGACACTAATCTTTAAACTAAAATAGAAATGTGAATGGATGGAAAGGATTCGTAGAAATAATGATTATTACTTTGATGAAGGGTTAAATCTAGAATAGGTGTATAACCCCTCATAAACAGAGGAATGAGTTTGATGACCATTCCCTGAAAAGGGAGAGCATGTGTAGCTCTCGGGTTTCAAGTGGACTGAAACAAAAAAAAAAATTGGGTACAGGAATTGTTGGACAGGGTTTTTCTAATCAAGTTGATAAACAAAGTTGTAGAATTATAGAGTGATTGAGTGAGAAATCACAACAGCCTCCCTTGCTTGGAGAATAGAAAAACTAATCTGCCAGAGTTCTTGTGGGAGGAGGAGGATGGCCTCTATCCATGACTGTGCTGAGCAGAAGGAAAAACTCTAGATATAATGGTCAATATTGATCTTGACCTAAAGATACTCTGGATTTCTGAACTTGGATACTTGGTAATTCATCCAAATGGAATTAGACATTATTGCTAAATCTAAGATAAAATGGTTGACTAAATGTTGATCTTGAATGTGGTAAAGGGAGTGTTGGGGCACTTCTAGAATTCCAATGGGTCAGATTGACATCCAGTGGTGGATGGTATCTATCTAGATATAATTGGAAGCTAGTATGGTTGACTCTGTTACCTTGGGAATGGTTAGAATTTCCCATAATATATTTATAAGTTGGGTAATGTTCCAAGGAGGTTGAGGCGAGAATGTTTTCTTGCCAACTGCTATAGTATAAAAAGGAAAGTGACCCTGGTGGGTTATTTCCGTAAGAGAAGGAAACATTAGTATGATTTATGATTGCGAGATTAGTCATGAAAGTGATTGTAATCTCTAACTAAAAGAAAACTAAGGATAAAACTAAGTTAGTATGATGAATACTTAGTTGTGTGTGTATGCTTGAGTGCATGGATTTAATGCATTATGAAGATTCTTGATATGAAGCCTGATATTAATACCAGTTAGGTACGAATGATATTAAATGTGCAAGTGATGCACATGTATGATGTAAGAGTATAAGTATACTAAAAGCCCAATATGATTTCCCTGATGAGTGAAACGTGAGGCAAGAATTTCACTTGTCCAGATTAAATGAATACTATGGATGCACAACTGACTCCATTATGGGGAGTCATGAAAGTTCTATTCCAAATAATAGCCTGAGGGGAATGTATTCCATTTCCTCAGGAAACACTAATACAATTATATAAAAGAGTAAACGAGAAAGCATGCTCTCTTTTCATAATAAGAGACAAATGATTATGCCTTTGAACATCACATGAGAAGGATTGTGAATGATCCTGAGTTGACTGATCTTAAAAGTAAATATGCATGTGGGCTGTGAAATATACCTATGGAAACTGCACACAGGCTTATGATTATGAGTATAGCTAAGTACATCGTGGATGTAAGTTAGCAAAAACCTAGAACATGTGTGGAAGCATAATCTGGAATGCATGTCAAAAACGTATGTCTATGTCCCTTAAAGAATGCTTATTAACAAGATGAATCCATTTCGAGCTTGAGGCCATCACAGATAGTGATGGATATGCAAAAAGGAAGTTGCATACCAAAGGAGTTCCCAGTGGAGGAACTGTATAAGGAATCTGTCAGAGGAACAGAGTCACAACCCTAATAATTGTTGAAGGTTGGAAAATGGGCTGCAAAGACTTTCTATATATAAGAATCATGGATTACATGTTTAAAGTATCATGTGATTAATATAAGACTAACAACTGAATGATAACCACTCTGAGGACCGAGTAATGATGTGCAGGATGCACAGGTTTATGATCCATTATGAACAAAAAATTTTCTATTAAAGCATGTTGTTGTATTCCAAAAGGGTTAGGGTGAGACCTAACCAAGGCTGCTCGGGAAAGGAGCAGGAAGATCACAATAAGAGGTAGATTGCATAAGTACAGAGGGAAAAAAGTAGAAACACTTTCCTCACCCTAAGAACCCTAAATTGTTTAATAGATCCGTGGGATTAAAAGAGCAGTTGTGGAGACCGGTATAGTTGATAAAAGGCAAGTAAAACCCCCGAGTATGATTAAATAAATAAATGAGTACATTTAACGGACTAGGCTTGGTTGAAGCCATGATTTAGAAAAGGCAGTGATGCCTTAGAGATAACTCAACTGGGCTGAAAATTCCCAGGCGGTAGAGGAAGAGTTGGAAGAAGGGGAGAGTCCTCAAGTCTTCCTTGCTGAGTATTATGTTTTCTCTTGGATAAGAAAATTGATTCACTAATAAAAGGGAATGTGTTGACATCTTAGTGATAAGGATTGTATTGTTGAAGATACAATCGAAATCTGTTTATGTTTCACTTGTGGAAACATTAAGGATAATGTGATGAAGTACATACAAAAATGCTAGGACATGTTTGAAAATATTTTTATTAATTTAAATGCTATGGTACTTGCATTTCAATTTACATGACGACTAATGTGCTTATAATGTATGCTATGTATAGAAAGGAATTGGAGCTATTAAGGAAGACAATTTCCAATGATGGGCAACCTCAAGCAGAGGGTGACCATGGGAAGGTTGTGGTCGAAAGATTGTTGACAGGACTATGAAAAATCTCGCAAAAGAACTACTGATGGCGTAATATTAGAGGGGGGTGCTAGCAGCCATAACTGATATAAAAATGTTCATGCCTATGTGGCACAAGGTATGAAGGGATTGGGTAAGAATACCTTTTGAAAAATTTTACGGTCTTAATGTTATAAAGGAAACGTTGGAAGGTAATTGTATGCCTTGGATACCCAAGTAGGGTATAATTCAGGAAGGAGAACCTGAATAATGGAGGCATGAATCTCTGGTAGTTAAGACCGATTGTAACCCTCAGAAGAATTCATGAACTGATATGTCATGAATACATGGACCAATCAAGGAACGATTGGAAACAAAAAAGTGCTCATAGATAGCATGTTGCATGGAGTTGCTTCAAGGAAATGCATGTTTGCATGAAGCACAGACAATGGAAATTTTCAGTGAGGAAGGAGAACCTTCTAAGGTTTTACTTACATTATGAAAATGTTGAAGGAAAAAAAATTTGGGTGGCCATGAGCAGTGGCACACTGGTTATTAGTGGAGGAAGAATGATTAAAGGCATTCATGTGAAACCTTTGAGTTTCATGTATACTGATATGGGGTCGTGATCCGCCTATAGCAGGAAGCATGGTCCTACTGTAAGAGTGAATGAAAATGAATAAGCCATATGGTGAAGAGGTTGGTTAAATTCCAACACACCATGGACAAGAACCTGTCATAAAGTATGACAAACTTGAAATCAATGCAAGGGTGCATTGGGTATGAATGTGGCCATGAATGTTGGTGCAATCATTAAAATCAATTGATACCCGAATTACATTTTAAAATTTTGGTAGGCTGGAATGATGTATAGGTAAGGGATGATGTATCCTTTTGCTTTGTATCTTTGCATAGATGAAAATGACTTGGACTATTAGTATGCATGATTTTGAATATAGATAGATCTATATATATCTATATACATGGATGCATGAGAGACTAACAGTTTGTTTGGCTGTGGAAATCATGAATTGCAGGGAGAGAAGGGTCTTGGATATGGCAGTGTTGTAAGCCCATAAGGAAGATCGATTGCCTGCTGAGCCAAACTGCAAGGGATGGTATTTCATTTTTGAGAAAGTGAATTCGATTGTTAGTATGCACAATTCCAAAATTGTTTGTGACGACGTTGTAAAAGTGCAATAAAAATGTATGTGCATGAGAACTAACACTTTGATTAGCTAACTAGTGATTGCAAAAAGGAAGAGTCTTGGATATGGAAATGTTGTAAGCCATAAGGAAGACCGATTTCCTGTTGAGCTAAAATGTTATGGGAAAGAAAGTCCCATGCTTGTGAATCTGGTTCCGTACGTAACATATCTGAAAATAAAAGAAGAGATTGGAAAAATCTGTGGGTGACATATTTGCAATAAAAATTCGGAAAGTTAGAATTTATAATGATGTCTCATGAATGTTGTATACCTATGAAACAGGCTAGGAGAAAAGATTTGTCCAGAAGGAACAGATGCAGGTTGTCAAAGTTGAAGATGATGAAAAAAATGGCTATTGTTGAGCCATGAAAACCCCATGATAAGCCATGATTGCCTGAAAATTATTGTGTTGAGGTAACACAAGCCAGAGGGACACCCCGATAGAGCAAGTCTGAGGGATGCCTCAACTATAAGACTCGATAGAGTCTCTAAAATTCTTTCTGTGCGAGAAAACCTTGGCAGGGCAAGACGGATCACCCGAGGGACTGTATAGCAGTGAAGGGGATGCCTGAGCCTGGGCCTAGAGGCTGAGTGACCGCGAGGAAGAGGAGACCTTAATAGTTCTTGTAAACTATTGGGATCATGCACACGGTGGGTGTTTATTCTTGTGTGAGAAAACCTTGGCAAGGCAAGATGGATCGCCCAAGGGACTGTATAGCAGTGAAGGGGATGCCTAAGCCTGGGCCTGGAGGGTGAGTGATCACAAGGAAGATGAAACCATGATAGCTCTTGTGAAATATTGAATTGGAATCATGCACCCAATGGGTAGGTCAAGGAAAAACAATGATCCTGGATAACAAAACAACCATGTGGATACAAATCCACCAAACTGCACAGATGAGTATTGTGTTGGATTATGAAATTTCCTCTTGAATTTTGAACAACAGTATGATGTTTTCGCACAAAATTGTGATTAATGTGCTTGCTGTCCAAGAATTATTGAAGGCAGGTGATGAATACTAAGAGCCTGAAAGAGGACCTGACCAAGGACGAAGATCAAGACTTATGAATCGGCTGAATGAGAAAGGCGTGATAGGTGTTTTTGAGAAAGAACACCGAGGACGGTGTTTCTTTAAGGGGGAGGGAATTGTAACACCCTGTTTTCCCCAATTTGTAATTAATCATAAGATAGGAATTACCATGCTAATGCATGAGGACAATGTAAATGTATTATTGTTTGAGTTGCCAATAACTGAATGGGGGGGTGAAGACTTGAAAGTACTGGTCATGATATCACTAGAGGAGGGAAAGCAGTTAATGAAGAAAAGGACCGGTAGTTGAATTACCAACTACCCCCATGAATGGGATCATGGTATAGCTGCAGGAAGTCAACCCAAAGTACCGCAAGGTCTGGTAGACCAGGCGAACCCAAGCTTCCTTTTGACAGAAGGAAGGTGACAGTTATACAGGAGCAAATAGCAAGGGAGGATACACGGGATGAGAGCACAAGCTCGTAAGGGAGATGAGCGGATCTCTCCAGGGGGATCATGATGAGAAGGTCGCAAGCTTGATGTGGGAGAGAATCTAGAAAACCTCACCGAGGCCATAGCAGAGAGATATATTTGAGAGTTGTAGAGAATAGAACTGGAGTCGAAGTTGAACAGAGAAAGAATCCTCAAGAATTGTGAGAGTTCCCTGCTGATATCATGGCTTGGCACGAAGGTGTCCAGAGTGCTAATATTGAATGCCTCTAAGCCTATGGTCAGGTGGAAGGAAGAACACCCACATTCAGTTGGTTGGCGAAAACCTATAATAGATAAGCAATCTCCTGCCCTATGTAATTTAGCTGTAACTATGTAGGAATTGGTTATACTATGTATGTTTCAAGAATTGTGCATGATTTCTTAATGGATGTACTGTATCCATTTCTATATTTCTTGGTTGTATAGTTAGGCCAGTAAGAAATTATATGGTTAGGATATGTTTTATACTCGTAAATACTTGTGTCCTGTTGTGGCATAAGCCAGAGTCACAAACTGTGTGTTTGTCAACCATGGACATAATTTCATGTACGCATGCCAACCTTCCTAGTTGTTTAGAGTCCCTTGGAGGACGAAGTCTGTTAAGCTCAGAAGAGATAACACTTTCATAAGCATAAGTGAAACCCAAGAAGATCGCAGGCCCAGACCTTTGTAGCGTCGAAATCTTCCAAGACTAGGGATGATTACCCAAGGACCCTCTGAAGGATCAGGCGATCCGGGTCTGGAAACCTTGTGCAAGAAGGAGTGAATCTTGAAGGTTTTCGGAGTCATGGGAAGTTGAAGCTCCGAGAAACTGAATTTTGTTACCTAAGCTCAGAAAAAATAGCGAGTCCAATTATCGAAACAGAGCATCCTTTCGTTTGATAGACAAATGGACGAAATCCTTTAGAGAGTATTCCAGGTCTATCAGGACTAATGGATTTAGAGGAAGAGCGCAGGAATTAACGCTCAACCCCTTTAGCCTTTGCAAGTAGCAAAGGAATCGGGAACATATATCCCAAGGTCCATGAGGAGCTACCTTGACCATCCATCAGAAGGGACACGTGGCGAAAATCCAAATCCATTAGGGATTTGGGCACCAGGAAAACAAGGGTGAAGACCAGAGAAAAATTGTGAAGTGAAAACTCGCGATAAGATCACGACCGTTGATCATTCTGAAAATATCACAGTCGTTGATCATGACTAAAGATCATAACCGTTCATTTGGAGGACGCGTGGCATGCAGACATCATTTCGGTGACTCGCCGGGGAAGGAAGTCAAAGGACAAGCTTGCAGATTTCGCAAAACGTGAATTCGCGAC
>SNQJ01S0032233.1:0-17362 GCA_010110895.2 Picea sitchensis
GACATGTATGAATTCATCAAAATTATCAACAAAGTCATCATCTTCATCATAACATGAAGGCATTAAAATATCCAAAACTTCTTCACTTTCCACATCATAAGATAGAGAATCATTACAAATTTGGAAAGGGAAGCAACTCACCTTGCTCACTTCTTCCTATGTAGAAGCTTCAAGTACTCATATGTCTTCATCAAGTGGAAGATTTGCCTCTGCATCTTCTAGTTCTTCCGAGGGCTCCATTTTTTCTTTACTGTTTGAGTCATAGAATAAGTTATCATAAAAAAATTCGAGAGGAAAATAACTTACCTCATTCTCTTCATTTTTTGTAGAAGGAATAGGATCTTGGAGAGCTTTGTCGGACGGAGGAGCAGACACTAGTGCTTCATCCTCATAATTCACTTTTCCAGTTACATCTTTACTGCATTCTATTAGATTATGGGAGGGGTCATGCTCTTATTCAAGGGGTTGACAATGGTATTCATAAACCTCATCTTTTATATCAGATGATTCTTTGTATTGATCATGATACGCTTTCATGAGATATTCTACAATGTCAATGGTGAATTCTTTGTCGTCTAAGACTACCATCAGGTTTTGAAGGACATCTTCATACGTTTGGCAATGTGGCTTGGTAAGGTCTAAAAACCTGTTGATGAGGTGTATGAAATATGATATACCCTTGTCCTTGCAACAACCCTTAAAATGATCTTGCAAGTAGGATGGCAGAGTGTGTAAGAACAATTTTATAATAGCATCCTCTCCTCCCAATTTTGTTTTGCTCATATAATCCAAAAAATTTACAATGTGAGGAGTTGGGAGGCCAAAGAATCTTGGAGAATTTCTAATCCATTTTGTATCAAATTAATTTGGGTATCCTTGAAAACTTTTGAAATCAATAGTTGGATACATCTACTCCCAGTGTGCCATGATCCCATAACTTGGAAATATCACAGATTTTGAGAGTAAGGTGGCACCCTGAAAAAATTAGTGGAGTCACCAGATAATTTTCCTGAAACTATAAAAGGATAAGTGAAAACACCCTAGTGGATTCACCAGGTAAGCTTGTTAGATAAAACTCTAGAGGCAGGGCTTACCGAAAATATTTTTCGTTTGAGGAGAATTGACTTAGGTTTCCTCGGCAACGGCATCAAAATGTTATCGCATAGTTTGTAGCTAGGAGTAAAGGCTATAAGGTAGAAGGTCAAACTGGCGTAACAAGAACCTATCCCACCCAATGTCACCACGATGGGTAGGTTCTTTCTCTTTAGGGAGGCTAGGCCCAGGGGATATTTCCCTAGTGACCTGGGGTTTTGAAAGGGCAAAGGATAAAAGGACAAGGACAAATTCCCCCTTCACAGATCACCGCCAATCAGATAGTCCCGGGTAAACAACCAATAATAAGGTATAACCAAAGAAAATAAAAGCACCTTCTTGAGACAATACAACAAGGAAACTGAAACGTGCAATCTTGGTTAGTACTTCATATAAATCAGTGACTATCTGATATTCAAGATAAGCAATTTAAAAGTAAATGTTGACGAAGTCAATGTTTACAAAATAGCAATGATAAATTTATCACTTGTCAATAAATACAAGAATGATATGGAATCCAATATAATCAATCAATACTTAGTTTAATAAATGCCCTCAACTACCATTCAATTGCTCATAGACAAAAAGTTGTTGCATCAATGATATAATAGCAAGGAGTTATGTCATCATTCAGGGTTAGTAGGTTAGGTTTTTGAGATTCAAAAGTTTTAAGAGTGTGTTTGATCAGCTTCACTTCAACGTTTGAGGACTCTCAGATCAGTGCCTTAGTGTTTAATGGAGCCATAAGTGAAGGACACAAAGGTTGAAGGAGATGAGATTTCAAAGGACTAGAGGGAAAAGTTTCAAGGTACTGCTAAAGTAGGGCCTCAAAAACAGAACCCTAGTGGAGAGAGGCTCACTCCGGTGTTGCAAAAGCAAGGCCTCGTTCTCTCTCCTCCTTCCTGGCAAATGGCTAGCTCAGATGAAGCACAAAATCAAGATAAGAAGGCTTAATGAGGGAGAGTGTTGCTACAACAAGGCTCTTTCATCAAACCCTAAAGGAAAAATGACGCTAAGTGTAGATAACCTAGGCCTGGGACATCTTCCTCCTCTTGGATTCTAAAAGGTACGACTAGCACAGGGGAAAGAGAAACAAGGATTGTAGCTATGGCTAGGCTCTCTTTCTCTCTTTCAATGGCTGAAAGTTTCTCTATTAGGGGACACGAGACAAGGACCTACTTGTGTGCTTATCACCTAGGGTTTTGATTCAACAAATTTATAAGCGATATGCAAGAAATTTAAACTACTACCATTCAATAAGAATTTTTGCAGACAAAACACTTACAATTCATGAAGAAATAACCATGCAAACCCTATTTGTAACACCTTCCTTCAAGAGAGAAACAAAAATATGCCAAAATAACCTTCCTTCAACAAGTGCACATCACCCAATTATCCAATAACCCAAGATAGGGCACTAATTTTAGACCTCACTAATGAGTGAGTGAGTTGTGATGATAAAATGAGAGTGAAAACCCTCAATGTATATTGTATCAATGACATAATTTTACTTTTTAGGTCATAAAAAGGCCGACAAGGCCATAATGTCAAAATCATACTATTTTTACATTAAATTGTCAAATTAAAACCCTAATTGAGAAGAAAAGAGAGAAAAATTCCCTTCAAGGGAGGTGCTAGCCCTTTCTAGGGCAAATGAGACATCCAAGAGCAAAAAGTTATCCCCCCAGGGGCCTCTCCAACATGCCACACGTGTTCCAGGGCAAATGAGACATCCAAGAGCAAAAAGTTATCCCCCCAGGGGCCTCTCAAACATGCCACACGGTCACCGCTATCCCAATATTCCTCTGAAAGTGCCCATGAAGTTGGATGATGTCATGAACCTCCTAGTGACGTCCTAGGCCACCTAGAGCCAACGTCCCACTGAAAAGGGGTCATTTCCCCTAGGTCTAGCCCTGTCGGAGTGCCTCTGATGGAACATCCTCTTCATCTTCGGTGCATGGGCCCTGATCCATATCCATATTGTCTTTTCCCCTTGATGGGGTATCAACATCCATCTGGTGGATATTCAGCTCCGTTGAGGTCCGGAAATGGTCATCTCCCCATGTATCGGGTCCAAATGTGTACCTGTCCGTCGCGCATGGTCATGCACATCAAAAGTTACACCCTCCATGCGCTCATCAACATAGGGATCATAGAAAATGTCAATCACATCTCATCATCAATATTATTAAACATATGCATAAAACCCTAATACATCAAATAATATCTCAAAGACTTTACAAAAACCCGCAATACAAGATTGAGAAAAGGACAAGGCGTGTTATTGGGCTAGTGTCCACAAGAAAAAAGGAGAGTTTCTAGAAATATCTCATCCAATCCATGTAAGTGAAGTGATGTGGGCTAGGATGTCCAAACATGTGGGTGTAGTGAGGCCGATGCATAAGTGTTAATTGCGGGTGCCTTTGTAGAAGGCGAAGAAAATTGCCATGATGCATTTTCCGGGGCTTCCATTTATGCCTTTTTTATTCTTTTATTCTTGTTTTATTAGTTTATTGGATTAGGTTCCACATCCAACTGTGTGGGACATCAGCTTCTTGGCATGGTGACCGAAGCTGATTACAGCTGCTCGCCAAGTACTTTCATAGAGATGAGAAGGTTGGTTCGTCATGAGACCCCTATCCTCGACTAGGTCTTGTTTTGTTATTTTTTGGGTCCCTCTCTTTTGTTTCTTATATCGAGGCTTTTTACCGCCTTCTCGGGAATCCCTGAGCTACATTTGAGGTTTTATTTCAGGGCTTTTTGTCTTTATCACCGCTTTTAATTTCTTCTCTGGCCTTTATCCTTCTTCCCATGAGATCGCTTGGTAATCCTATAAATAGGTCAACCTACCGTTCTAACAAGGGAATGGGATAAATGAGCAGAGATAAGATGAAACAATGATTCTATGATGAGTGGGATCTATTTTGTTTTCAGAAATTCCCCTGAAAACCAAAACATATGGGTATAAGATTGCTAGGGCACCCTGTTAATTTCTCCAAGCATGGTCAAGGGGATAATGTAAGATCAAAAGCGCTTCCTTTAGAGATAAAAGGAATCGATGCATATATTTAAAGGTTTCAATGATCAAAAGTGACACATACCATGATACCTCGACCAATTACCTCATGGAGCAAGAACCCTCTTCCGGATATAGGATCAAGCTAATGATGGACGCTATTGTTGCTAAAAAGACAAAATATGATTAATGAAGAAAAGGGTGGGCCATCCAGGGCCATACACAAGTCAACTCTGCTCTCGGGTACTCCGTGTCTAGGACCATTTGGGCCTCTAGACATGATCTCCCAGTTATCCTAAAAAGTGGGGATACAGAACAAAATCGGTAGCAACATTGTACCCAAGTGGAACAAAAAATCCAGAAACTCCAGATGGAACCCGGCGGATAGTAGTGAAGGATTCAGCATGATACCTAGGAGGGAGTGATGGGATAGGTATAGACGAGAGTGGTGTGACAATGGGAGCTTGTCTAACCACCACATTCCCAATAGGAATAGTCATAACATGTGGGACCATAGTAGAATGGGCCATCTTGAGAGAAAAAATTGAGCTAGGACCAACTGACCGTGTATCTGGACCAACGGTGCTATTGCTAGTTGTACCAGCAAAACGGTCTAAAGGTATCATGTAGGTAAAAAAATTTTTAGGAAGTTGTGATATGACAGGTGAATCAAGACCCACCCCCAAGTTGTCATAAAGGTCCCACACCATGCGAGGCAGGCTTCTAAATATGTCGGTAGTCTAAAGGGGATCTCCTAATTGTGGCCCTCGAATGGGGTCTCACTGGAAGATTCCAAAACCGCCAACAATAATTTCTCCTGATGAATTCATCTTGAGAATATGTCTCTCATATCCAAGAAGTGTTTGGAAAGCCTCTAGAGAATTAGAAATAATTCGAAAACTTTCTAAAGAAGTAGAACCTTCCTCTTGTGAGGCTATAGTGTCCTGGACCTCGCTCTATTGAGGAGAGTCTCTACTAAGGAATAAGGGAGGTAGAGGGAGGTAACTCTCCATATTTTTCGAAGAGTTCCCGACCCTGCTAACAAATACGGAGGGTCGATGTTGGTTGAGCCAAAAATTTTACACAAAAACTCTATGGACAACTACCAAAATGAAAAACACTCGCTAATAAAATCCAGAAATCAAACCAATGTTGTGTGGAGACCTTGACCCAATAATATGAAAATATATATGAATGATGCAATTTTGAAACCAATGAATTTTATCTACAATAGGGAGAAGATACCTTTCCAGAAACACAAAAGCTACAAAATATAATTTTTCTTGAATGAACTATAATTCCAAACAATCATAAGCAATGAAATTTCTCAATTTGTTTGCTTCCAGAACCAATTCTTAAAAAGAATAAATGATTTTAATTTTCCTTCGAACCGCATCAGAGATATACTAGAAAGGAAATGTAACCGAAGAAAATGGATACACTCAACAAAAACCAAAATCAAACTTTCTCATAACGCCTATAAATTTCCTAGAGGTTGTTAGAAAAGAAGAAATCTACGGGAGGCAACTTTATCCAACCACTTTGAAGTTGAGATCTAGCCCTCACTACCGTAGGGATCTCTCTATATGATTAGGATATGTTTCAAATTTAAATTATTAGGCTAGGTGAATAAAATATGTTTGTTTTGTTTGTTGTCGCTTTCGTTGGTTGGTGGAGAGAGATTTATACATCCATTGGGATATGGTAGGTGTTCAGACATGAGATAAAAATCTAAATCTAGAAAAGAGGAAACTCATGTGAGAGATAATGCAATCGCTGGATTCTTTTAGCAGCAAAAAATGAGGAATAGCATAAGGCGAATGCCAATTACAACAAAGAAGAAGTTAAGAATTTCTTTATCATAAAATCAGAAGATGAAACACTAAAATATTTAAAGTCGGAAACAAGGTATACAAAGATAACTCCTGCAGAACGCTCGCTACTTTTCAAAGATTAGATTTAGAAAAACAATGTGATAACTAAGTTTAGAATAACATTTAACTAGAAAGGAAAACATCACCAATGAGTACACGCAAGAATCCCGTGGAAATGCCTCTTTGTATTAATGGAAGATCTCTTTGAAAAATATTACAGTCCGATAGCTCGTAGGGCATAAAGATCAACCCTTTGTACTTCAAAGTTGGAAGTATTTATAACCAAAATTACAAATTATCCTGTCATTAAAGATCAAGACATGGTAAATCTATTTTTATCTTAACTAAACTAACAAACTACAAAAATCTAGGAAACCGTTTGATGATGTGTCGAAGTTTCATGTTGTTTTCCGAGTGAACTGCTATGAGTCCTTTCGTAATTTAATTCGCCCTAATTGATAGTTGACTGGGCTTGGACAACTAATCTACTACTTGATCAGATTGCAAAGCTCTTCCCATCGAAGATGATAGGGAATGCTGACTTTGAGTATCCTTCAAGACATCATCCATCTCTGTGTACCTAGCAAAAGTTGGCTTGATGATGAAGATGTAATCGGATCTCATGTTGTATGCCGATGTCCAAATGTAAAGCATCCAAGAATGCCTTACCAATGATAACTCCTTGTATCCCCGAAAAATTGAATCCATCCTTAGCCACGCTAAGGTCTTTTTGTAATCTGGGAGCGCCATCAATTTGTCATTTATCACCTCCAAACCAGGAAGACCCTTCTTCCTAGAGCCTCGATCTTGCTAAAAACCTTTGTACCCCTAGGTCCATAAATTTTGAACCTTTTATTCTAGTTGTAGCATCAATCCTCTCTTGGTCAGACTCTCTTGACCTCAAGGAGGTCTCTGTCCTATCTTCTATTTTCATATCTTCCATCTCCTCTCTTGTTTTAGAATTTAGGAATTTGATGATTTCATTAGCCTGTGTGGGAATCTCTCCCATTTCTGATCTAATCTTCTCGATGGTTTGTTTTCTTCTTTGTACCAATTCATTTTCTCAAACATAATTTGTATCATTGGCCATATTTCATTCATAGATTTGATGATGTCTGTCCAGACACTTTCCTTGACTTCGCCGTTTTGTCTTCGCCAATCGCTTGCTTCTCGGGTTGTTGTAACTCTTGTTTGAGCTAGTCTCACACTTGTTTTTCCTTGGAGAAGTTGGTTTGGTAAGAAGATTTGAGTTCCCGGAGGTTCTCACCCCTGAGCCTCGCTAACTTCAGCTTCGCGTATTCATTCCCTTCCATAGATTTAGCCACCAAATTTTTCCAGACGCCAAGGATTTTCCGGATGCAATTTTTTGTTGATGTTGTTCTCATCTCTAAGAGTGGAAATGCATCGAAATGGAATGACTTCCAGGTTTTGGATCAGTTTTCTCTTCACTAGTTTCTCCATTTCAGCTCATTTCCTTCACCTTGTGCATTCTGCTCCATGATCACCTTAAGCATCTCATATTTTTCTCCTTCAGTCTCTGCTATTTCCTTTGCCTGTGAATCCTCTGTTGGTGGGAGTTTAAATTGTTTCCTCAAAGATGCTGTGTCAAATTTTTTATTTTTGATCATCTCCTCGACCACTTTCACATCTCGAGGGATCATATATGATCTTGAGGACCGGTTCTTCCAACGTCTTAATCCTGTTTTCCTTGGAAAATGATGATATTTTTTCCAACTTCAACCGCGTCTGGACATTATTCAGAGAAACTTGTAACCTGGAGGAAACAAGTGGAAGATAGCCAATGTGGAGAAAACCATTCAGCTTTCAGTAGATCCATTTGATCGACCGGATGCACATCCTTAGTATGGAATTAAAAAGTCGCCCTTTTGTAATCGGTCATTACCTTTTAAGTCCGGAACCTATGGTTGGAGAAGTCGCGGTGCATTCTGACTCTTCTCGCCTAATGCCGATAGCAACTGCGGGTTGTGCACCGATGTTTGCTTCCAAAAACTAAGCATATGTGCTACCGGGTCGGTTCCGATTCTTTTCTTGATCAAGTCATATTTCAAAGATGCTCACCATCCCGCTTTGCCCGGTCGGGTTGACTAGTGGAGTATTTTTAGGCTTCTTTGGCAATACCGAAGTTATGATCTACTTGTTGCTTGTATCACTAAGGAGCGCGGACCGATCCACTGGCCATTTTAGTGGATGGAATTGCCTTTTCGCCAGTCGTGTCAGGTGCCTAAGTGGTTTTCAGCCTCCTTGTGTGCAATTGGAACTCTTCAAAAGATACTTCAAGGATGTAATAGCGGCGTCCTCCTGTGGCCTTTTATCCTGGAACTGTGGTGTAGTCGTTCCCAGGAAATGTGACCCATGGGTCCTGTTGTTCTATCTCAAATAGAGTGTTTGGCTCCCATTCTATCTATTTTGCAAACTTCTCTACCTCATGCCTAGATATGTGAACATATGGGCATTCTTATTTTGATCCTCATTCAGAAATTATCCCCAGCACGGATCATCATAGTGCCACATGAACTAACAAAAATTCATTTCTTTTAGGAAGTTCCACTGCCTCCCCGACGCCGATCAAGGTAAATGAAAGATCCAATCAGACTTTGATTCCGGTCATTTCTTCTTCAAAGACACAAAATGTATGTCTGAAGTTTATCATCTGTCTTATGTATTCCAGAAAAAAAATTCTGACAAGTAAGTACTTGGGTAGTTTATATGGGGCCAACTCGCACTCATATACTCTGATCTCAGTATGATTTTGGTACAAGTACCAATCACCGGCCTTTGTAAGGTTTGAGAGATGTAGAATCCTCTGAATTTTGTCATTAATTATGGGTTCGGGTCTTCCGCTGAGCATAATCACCATTGGGTGGTAGAACTTCTCAATGAACTACTTGAAACCGGAATTATTTGGAGTTATGTCTAAGTAGAGAAGTCCATGTTGTTATACGTCATATTCACCATCCTCAACATCTTCTCAGATAATAGAAAAGAAAATTTGTCTGGCTTGGAAGAAACCAATAGGTATGCTAGTGTTGCGTAATGCACGATACCTTCTCGCGAAAGAAATTTTATGAATTGTTCAAGGAATGTTGGTTCCGCCAGACCGTAGTTGTAGAACTATAGTGGGTTTTTCTTCATTGGAGAAAATAGATAGAAATCCCAAATGGGTTCATCTATCTAACATTGATTCGAAAAATATCCTGCCGCAAGGCACATAGGGACGTGATAACCTATTTTCCTTTGGTTGAGAACATGGAGAAGGATAAGGGGGTTTGTAGTGGGGGTTGAGCAACTGGTAGCTAGAAAAAGCTCAACAACATGATCTCTTGAGGAAACAAACAACTTCCTCGGTAGAGCTCTATGACAGATTTGATTTAAAAGGTGAGGTGATTCGGGCCTCGATATCTCCTACATCATTTGGTCAATGTTTTCGGGAGTGATGAAGAAGAGGATATATCTAGATGAAGAGATGATGGCCTTTTGGTCGGGGATATAATGGGCTTTGCACTTGAGAGAAAATTCGGGAAAATGATAAACTTGGGGAAAAAAGATACAGAGGAAGGTTGGGCTCTGGGAGTCCAATTTCGTCATTCTGGTCCAGGAAGACTTCCTTAAGCCATGATTGTAGGTATGTGAAGTCAAAATCACATTCAGGTTCGCAATTAAGTAGTCTTTGTCGGCCAAAGGAATCCTATCGAGGTCAACAGGAGGCAGGAGAAAAGGATTCTCCTCACCTTCGTTTCTTTGACTTTGCACCATCATCAGAATAATACCTTCAAATAAAACAAAGGTTAGCGGGTATGACTGTAGATGTGGGTGACTAACTATAACAGAGAGGAAAACAGGGAAAAAATCTCCGGTGTGGCAACAGGGTAAATGATGAGGGAATAAAGGGTGAAGGTAGTTTCAAGCAAACAAATACCCGTTGGGTGCGGGAGACAAGTCAGCTAGTTAACGGATAAGTTAGCCAATAATAAATTCTGGCCAATCTGGGTCATTTAGAACGTGAGATGGTAGGTGAGAATGATTGAAGCATACAGTTGAGTGACGTAAGGGTATTGATTAAAGCATCATGCATAAGGACTTTCCATGTGGGTGAATCGCGAGGGGAAATACCGATAGAGTTGCGATGTGACTCTTAAGAAAAGGTGACACGACTTAAGGTGACGAGGTATGTCTGCATATTAGTAAAGGTGGAGGATTTGGAACCAATGGATTCATGCCACGTATAGACAGGGGGTCCACCACAGTAGTGGTTCATTTGGACCCCCAATCGCTAGCGCGATCGAATCAGGGGTCCTAAAACTATGAACTGCTGATTTATGACTTCCTTCTCAATCGAGATTCTGCACGATCTTTAAACACATTCCGCATCTGCTAAAAGCGTAATCCATTTAGGTCTGGATCCAATATAGACCGATCTAGGGCGCTAGCTTTGATCTCTGCCTAGGCTGTGCGATATATTATTCTCGATTTTGACCTTCCACCATTAAAGGTAGAACGCAGCATACTTGTCCACTGTATATCTGGGCACGAACATCTGAGCCATCCATATATGAGTTGTGCATAATTGTGAGCACAAAAGCATATGTGCCCATAAAAACTTAGGATAAGTGCATATCGTGGGTTTTCCTAAGATTTTCCATGTTTCTATCACCAAGGGTTAGACATCAACAACCTTTTAAAACCCTAAAAGACATGGTTCAACATTGATCATCGAGTTGGTTTTATTGAAATAAAGAAAAACTGGCTCTATGTTCTAACTAATTACCTATGACAATTAGCCCGTATTAAACCTATAATTAAGAAATTACTCTATCCTCGGGCTATTTGACCAAGATTAAAGGCCCCGCCAGATTTATTCACTAACTAACCTAGATCACTTGGCTAAGATTAAACAGTTTAGCCAAGCTTATTCACTACTCCTATCAACATCAATTTAAAAGAACTTGGCCATGCTTGAAAGGTATGGACCAAGTCATTGTTATTGCATGGGACTCTATTGAATTTCTTTTATGCCCTCTTTTATTCTTTTTCGTTCTTTTTCTTTTCTTTTTCTTTTTTCTTTTCTTTTTCTTTTTTCTTTTCCTTTTCTTTTCTTTTTCTTTTTCTTTATTTTTCCTCAAATTATTTGCATAATGAAAAATCATTTAACAAACAAAAACACTAAAGAGATAACATTTCAGTCACCAGTTGATCCTATAACTTATAGGGTTATAACACTTTCAATGAAGATAAAAACAAAGATGACAAGAAAGTGTTTATCAAATGAAAACAAGAAATAGCTTTCGAATCAACAAGCAATCCTACAAATGTAAAATAATCTAAAACTTCACTCGGATGCAAGACTTTTAATCAATCAAGAACTCAGATCTACAATCAAAGATTATATCCTTGTTGATAAAAATCAAGAAGCAAAAGCCTACAAAATGATAACAAAGGGTTCACAATCTTTGAAAACCAATCAAAAGAAAGTCTTACACACAACAATCAATCAAATATTGACCTCAAAAGGACCTAAAAAAGTGTCTCCCATATGATCAAAGCAAAGTTGGGCAGCAAAAGACAACAAGACCCAATCCAAAAAATTCTACAGAGACTATCGCAGGCCAACAGTAGGTTACAGTGCGGAAATCAATAGTTTTTGTAGGATAGTAATAGGTAGGGTGCGAAAATTCCGCACTGGTATAAACAGCTAGGGTGCGGCAAGCTAAGGTTTTAGCAGGCTGTATATAAAACATGGTGTGGAAATGTCTGTAAACAAAATAAAATTGGAAAGAGGGTAAAGAATCTAAGTAAACTTTCAGGTCCGGAGAATCTAGATTGATCCCTTACATACTCGGAGACTGAAACAGAATGAAAAAATATAGGCTAAGGGAACATGGACAACAAAAAACCAAAAACAGGTTGTATCCCCAGTGGAGTCACCAATTTTTTTATTGGATATATCGGTAAATGCAGACATAAACTGATCTCCCTAGATCCACCTAGATCTAGAACAAAACAAGATAAGACATGGCACTTTCCCTAAGCTCTAATCATTGAATCTATTTTCAAAGAAAGGATGAGTAACATACCTTTGAATATCGCTTCCTTATGACTTTTTTGTCCCTGCTTCGCTCCAGTGCTCTTGTGCTATTGATCATGCAATTAAACACAAACCATCCAAAGTGAAAGCAATAATAGTATATTCAATGAAGACTTATACATGTCATCAAGGAATCATGTAATAAAATGAGAATGATTTTATGGGAAAGAAACATACCATTGTATTATATTAAGAGAAAGTGGAATATACAACCAAACAACCTTGATGTCGCTGAGTTCCCTTTCGGTGGCCCTTTTCTCCAACACACACTTGCTCCAAGTTCGCATGAAGATGATCCACAATAACTTGATGGACTGAGATGAAGCCCTCAAGCATCTGGAGTAGAGTTCCTCACACAATTCACAACCTATTCAACCTTAATTCATTCCTTACTTTCTCTTGCTTGCTTAATGCTTAACCTTTTCCATGAGAAATCCATCATTATATAGGAGAAGGAGAGATGGTTAAAGAGATTAGGGTGATCCCACCAAATCAGAGAAGCCAGTAGAATCCCAACCATATAGATGCCACCTCGAATTCTAGAAGATTCCTTTCTAGAACCTTCGTGAACTTCATCCCTTTTCTTAGCTTTAAAACTGTCGCACCCTGACTATAGAGCATCATGCGGAAACTCCGCAAGCCAAGTTTAGAGCATCCTGTGGAAATCAGGAATTTACGCACCTTGTAATACTCCTAGCCTACGATGCCATTCTAAAAACAAGCTTTGTAGAGGGAGAAACCAGTTACTTTTCTCATGCAAAAGATCCTTTTGAGAGCTTGAACACACGCTTGTAGAAACATCACCAGGGTGACCAAAATAATGTGTAACACCCGGACTTCGCCACCACCTACCAAATGTTGGGTGCAAATGTAGTTTTCGATATTTTCCATCTTCAGGATGGGTTGTTGTGTTATTTGGGCCATATCTGTGTTCCATCAAGAGAGTGAGAGAATATGATCTGGGAATCCCACTACAGTCGAGTGGCAGAACACTTCAGCATCGAAAATATAGTGGTGATGCTACAGAAACATTTCTACTGGCTGAAACTTCAATAGGAGATCAACAAGTATATCAGGTCATGCACTGCCTTCCGTATTGACAAAATGACCACTAATAAATAGGGACTCTAAACCCCTCTTCCTACTCTTGACAGGCCATGGGAATCCATCTCAATGGACTACATGTCGGGCCTCCCATCCACCAAGCAGGGAAATGACTGTGTTTTTGTGGTTGTTGATCGCTTTTATAAGATGGAAATTCTGGTTGCCCACAAGAAGAACATCATAGCAGAAGCCACTGCCAAGCTCTTCTTTGAATGAGTCTCGGTACATTTTTGGATCCCACAAACCATTGTCTCATATCAGGACATTCGATTTCTCAGCACATTCTGGTTGAGCCTCTGGTCACTGTTGGACACCAAGCTCACCAAATCCACGGCCTTCCACCCCCAGATAGATGGCCAAACCGAGGTAGTAAATCGAATGATCATGCATATCCTACACATGTATAATTCCAATCACCCTCGCACATGGGATGAGATTCTTCCCTATGTCCAGCATAGCTACAATCAAGCCCTTCATAGCTCAACCGGCCATAGCCCCTTTCAGGTGGGATTGGGATTCCAACCATTGGGTCCCATAGATGTTTCACTTCCCTTTACGGTCACCTTGGTCGACTCATCTCCTGCTCCAAATGAAGCTGACAAAGCCACCCAGTTCATTGAGAGAATATAGCACATCCTCCAACAAGTTCATGATATCCTACAGAATTCCAATGACAAGTACAAGAAGCACCATGATAAACATCAAGTGCCACATACGTTTCAGGTGGGCGACAAAGTTTGGTTGCACTTGCAGAAAGAACACCTTATAGGACCCCATGAGAAGATTTTCCCACTTCGTTATGGGTCGTACACCATCACCAAGATTGTGGGGGATAATTCTTTTGATCTCAACATTCCTCCTTTCCTTGGCTTGCACCTAGTGTTCAACATGGACCTTCGTCGACCTTATTTCCTACCATTATTGGACACCTCAGACGTAGCAGAACAGCTGACATGAATAGAGCTCAACCCCGACTACATACAACAGGAATCCAGTGATCATATTGCGGACACACAGATCAAGGGCACTCAAAAACAAAGGATCCAGCTTTATCGAGCAGTCAAAGTAGGGCAGCTCCTGTACCAAAGCAAGTGGCTCACCCGGGGCCAAATTTAGTAGAAATTTCCTCATCTGATGGGGGAAATCAATGCAATGGATACCATTTCTTTATAAGAAGGGAGGATTTATCTAGGTGGATATCGGTGGCCACCCACCTTTTCCATCTGACTCAAAACAAATTTCTGGCAACTTTCATAATTTTCTATTTTTAGCAGTTTTTCGGGTCCTAAATTTCCGGAGCCATTTTGAGGCCCTAAACGACGTTTTTTTGGGTATGTTGCAGTTAGAAATATTCATCATGAAATTTTTTGCAGTTGTTGTATTCCTCGAATAGATCTTTCCAACGGGCTATCATACGCCTAAAACAAAGATCGTATGCAAAATTTACGACCTTGGGAAGTTGATGTATTGACTTACCCAAACGGGGCCCACGTGACTTTTGGCGCTTCATCTCCTAGGGTTAGGTTTTTGGATGTCTAGGGTTTTTGAAAATCTCGTTTATTGTAAAAATTCCTTTAGAGCCTCATTGTAATTATCTTATTGTGAATGAGCACAGTCGTCACATCTCTCCTCAGAGATAATCCACCACCATTCCAACAAGCTTGTTTTCCGCTGCATTTTACAGTTTCAGCTTATTTCCTTATTGAATAGAAAACCAGTTTTGTTGAATATTTATTATTTTGTGTTAAGCATCTCTTAATAATCTGTAGTCATTTCGTTCTTCTCATAAAATCTGGATCAGTCCGGCTGAGTCAAAATATCCTTGACTGAGTTGTTGGGCACATAAGCGATAACCTGGGAGTGTAATATGTAAGCTATGAACTCCTTCAGGGCTTTCACTAAGGCGTATGTTTGTTTCTCCATAATTTCATAACTCAGTGGGGAATATCTCAGTGTCCTTCTAAAGTTAGCTATAGGATTTTCCAATTTCTGATAGTCTTTTTGTAACAACATGCCAGCAATGGTATGCTCTAATGCGAATGAGAACAAGATGAAATCCTTCGTGAAATTTGGGTTGGCAACATAGGAGACTTGGTGAGTGATATATTGATGTCATCAAATGATTTTTTTGGCTTTGGGGTTCCATTTTATCTCATTCCCCTCCCTGAGCATGCAGGTGATGTGTTTTATAATTTCTGCAAGATTTGGGATGAATCTTCTCAAGAAATTTACCTTTCCCAAGAAAGATTGTACCTCCTTGTTGCGTGGAGTGTTGATTTTCAGGATTCCTTCAACTCTACTGGGATCTATATTTATACTACCTTCTGCAGGATGTAGTCCATCTTAGGGAGTGGGTAGTTTTCTTTGAGGGATACTTTTTTCAAGTTCTGAAAATCCACACACAATCTTATTTCGCCACTCTTTTTCCTCATAGGCACCAGGTTTGCCACCCATTTTGAAAACATTAAAGAAACGATAATTTTGTCTTTGAAAAGTTTCTTTACCTCCTTCTTGATTAGTGACAACAGTAGGGGATTTATCTGTATTAGTTTTTGATTGAAATTCCTTTGGTCCTCTTTGAGAGGAATGATGTGCTAAATCACTTTAGTGTCGTAGAATTTCAAATCATCATACCTCTAGGAGAAAATGTCGGGAAAATATTTCATGAGTTTGATATAGTCCTACTTGACCTCTGGACTGAGTGTCTTTGATAATTTTATTATCTTCGGATTCTCCTAGATCACGATGTTGCAATCCTAGACATCTTCGTCGCTTGCAGTGATCTTGGGATTTCTATCCACATCATTTTCATCAAACAACTTTTCCAACGGAACTAATACCTTTGGGGTTATATTATTATTTAGTTGTATTATGTCCCTCCCAACTATCTGGTTCTGGAAAGGGTCATTGGTACTGCGCGCATCTTCACTTTCATCTTTGTCGCAACAACATTCGTCATCGATGTTAATATTAGCGAACTCTTCTCTCATCTGAAGAAATATCTCCACCTATTTGTTGTCTTCAAACACCTTCCAATACTTGATATTATCGGGCACCATTAGCCTATGTTTGACTTCGATCTCATACTTTCTTTTTGGAAAAATGGGAATTTTAAAAACTGAGGTTGAGGTGGCCAAGGCATCCACAATCTAATTCTGCCCCCTTGGGATCACTGATAAATTATACTCCGAGAATTCTTCGAGGAGGTCAAACACTAGGTTTCTGTACGCTCTCAGTCTGGGGTGCTTGGATTGATATATGCCTTTCACTTGGTTTATAACAAGCTCGGAGTCTCCATGCACCGCTACTCTCTTTGTGCCCAATTGTTTCAAAACTCTCAGGCCCAAAATCAATGCCTCATACTCATCCATGTTATTTGTACAGTCGAAAGCGAGCTTGTATGAGAAGAGTTGTGTGCCTACCTTAGGAGGACATATCCACACATTGGCCCCTACTCCTTCCTTGTTAATGACTCTGTCGAAGCTCATGTTCCATATCTCATTCACCACACAGTTCCTCAGGTCTATGATTTCTATTTCACGTCGCACGGCTTTCTCATCGACGATCATGATCGTTGTCGGTTCTTCCTCTTCAAAACTCAGGTCATTATAAAAGATGGAAGAGTCGATGTCAGTATCGATGGAGTAGATGGGGTGGTTATTTGGCTCTGTCTTACTTCTCACCATGTATTTCAACAATACTTCTCTATATAACCGTCCCTCTTGGTCGAAGATAGGGATGGTGGCGTAGGACATGTCCATCTGCAGAGTTCCATTCAATTTCACGGCCCATCACCTGGATAATAGCATGCCAAATTTGGGGGGTATATCATCCACGACCACGTCCATAACCATATTCTTAGAGGGCATTTGTGCCAGCGACACAACCAAATATTTAATCAGACCCAAACATTTGACTTTCCTTGAATCAAAAGAAAAAATATCTTTATAGGGCCTAGTGATGTCCAAACCCAACTCGACCATGATCACTTTGGGCATGATATTGTGCAACTCACCCATATCTAGAATGGTTTTATGCAAGGTCGTGTCATGGATATTAAGACTAACATAGAAGGGGGAACATATTCAGTGTTCCCCGCCTCCTCCACGCACGGACCAAACAAACTAGCAGGGTGATCATCCTGGATGTTCAAAGTGTCAAGAGCCCCCCCCC
>SNQJ01S0032234.1:0-10555 GCA_010110895.2 Picea sitchensis
AGATTCTCAATTGATGTTCCTGAATGTATGACTTTAATTAGGGGTATTAACACTTGCAGCGTTATGGTTATCCTGAATCAGGTCAATAGCAATGGTGATAGTAGTCCTTTCCATTAAGGGCTTTTAACACTGTCCTTTCATGTCATATTTTATTGTTTCCATTGATGTTCCTAAAACTATGATGATTGTTCCTACACTTGGTAATCTTCTTAGATTTAACTTTTCACATAAAATTTTATTATATTACTCTGTTGGTTTAGGTGTAGTAATGTGATGCATCTCTTGTTAGTGTTGGAATGGCGTTTGGATAAGGTGTCATGTCCACTGAGGCACAAAACAAGTCCTTACATTAGCTCTAGTGTACTTAGATTCCTCCATACGAGAATAATTTAATGGATGTCCTTGAATAAATAAGTTACGTTGAGTAGAGTCCTATCCTATAAAAGAGAAACTCGATATCATTTATTCTAGAGATATTTTGTCGAATAGTATTACTCGTTAAGTTGACATCATTCAATTTGGTAGGTTTTAATGGTTAATCATGGTGTTGAATAATATCACTCATTAGGTTGACTTCATGGTGATTGGGTATATTTTAAATGGTTAATTATGATGTTGGTAGTAATAGTGTTAATTATTGTTAAATGTTTAGAACATTGTTAGTAATTTCGTGTTGAAGTATATCGTCGAAAATGAATTGCATTGCTTACACCAAAAGCCACAACCAATTGCAGGATTAAATTGGGAATGATGACCCTTTTGTTTCAGCATTTTTATGATTAGGAAAGTATGATATGGTTGTTGATGCGAGGTTGTGTAATCTCCTATGATAAATGGTAAGACATACTTAGTTGGAATGTCCTGGAATTCTGCACAATCTTTTACTCGGAGTTAGTTGAATGAAAATCGTTGAGTCCGGTTTATGTAGTTGGGCGTTCGTTGTCAGAGACCCTTAGTCACGCGCCTTCCGTAATGAGCGCAGTTGTTCTTCTTATTTATGTCCTGCTTGATTGTGATCTATTGTGGTTGCTTAGTTGATGTGTTAGGCGGGATATTTGGCACCTCCATGTTCATCGAAGTGATGTGACCGAGACCTTAAATGGTTAAAAGAGATGGGAAGCTGGGCTTGTTGACTCTACGTGTCTTGGAGGTCCTAACAACACCCGGGGTAGGCGGTAGGAAAATTGATCATATTTTGTGATGGGAGTTTCACTTGTGGAGTGTGATCTTCGATTATGCATGTGGTTACATTATCATGTATCGCGGTCGTATTCGATGTTAAAACAGTTTTTTTTACTCGTATATGCACACACACACTTGCAAAAAATTTGAACGGCACTAGAATAGTTATGCATTAGCGAAGGCATTTCGTTACATATGGTATCAGGCCAGATACGACCAGCGACTTAGGATTCACTACGGGTTTCATTGACATGATAGTATTGATTGTTCTATTGTTGATTGAGCTGCGTGTCTGTGGGCGGGTAATCATGGTTAGAGGGAACACGGGAAGTAGATGAAGAGGTCCTGGAGGAAGAGGTATGACACCTATTATAGTACCCACACCAGAAGGGTCTAACCACCAGGGAGACGAACATGTTGTCAGACAGGAGCAGATAGCAGTTGTAGATGTTGTGGGGATGATGAGAGATCCTTCCGGTATACGAAACGTCGGCCAATTAATGAAGAGGAGGCCGGTAGCCCGGCTTTTCGCGGAGGATTCCGTAGCCCGTACGTTAGCGTATCCAGAGAACTCGAGAAGGTGAAATTTCCGAGTTCTTTGGTGCCGGGATGGAGTGCATCCACCGAGGAATGTTTGGAGAATATGGCGATGTGCCGCGCCCGTATACCTCCAACATGAAGGTCGCATGGCGGTCTTCCAGCTAAAGGGGAGCGCTCTTCTATGGTGGAAAGCGCTCCTGCCGCAGCTGAACATAGCCATTGAAGAGCGTGTCATAGAGGCTGATGAGCGGTTCGAGAGAGATATCTTCGAGGAATTCATCGGCGTCCCGACTCAATGGAGTTCAACGCCATTCTGACGGGGAGATTAAATGCAGTGCAGTCACGAGGCACATTTTATGCGACTGCCGGTATACTACATGTCCCGAATATGACTCGAAGGTCAGCGAGTGCGTGTTTAGCCTTAGCGTGCAAAGGTTAGGATCGATGCCTCAAACCTTACGCGGCGTAAAAACCCTCATAGCGAGGAAGAGCTAGCGGTGGGAAGGGGCCGGACCGGGACCGGCCGAGACCTACCGGGCCGAGTTTAAAATAAATTGCGCCCTTGTGACGGCGCCTTACCGAGGACCACCCACGGCGGCGGCGGCGTCGTCACGGCTTGACGATTTAGACATTGACGAGCGGGCCGAGGTTTAGAGCGATGGGCGTCTTCTTCCTGCCAGACACCAGTGCGGCCCGGGCTGAAGAAGTGGTGTTAGACGTGTGGGGAGCCACACTACGGCCGCGTTGTCCCTATAGAGGGCGAGGCGTCGGTCGGCGGACCGACTCTGATGGAAGATATAGGCAAAAGTCCCGCCAGTTCCGCGGCGGTGAATAACCTTGAGCCCGAGCACGATCCCCGGTGCTGAGAGCGGCCAGTGTGGTTGAGGGCGCTCGCGGTGAGCGGTCCGCATTCCTAGATCGCCAGCGTTCGGCGATTCCCGGCGTCGAGCGGTAAAGGAGCCAGTCAAGGTCGATGGGGCGATTATGATCCACACTTTCGGCAACTGGGAGGACGCATATGATATGTTTCAGTAGTTTCCATTTTTGTTTTGATAGTTAGACCTATGATAGTGTGGCATTATGATTCTATGGTACTTTTATTTCTGGCATTTATAAAGCAAGGTTGAAGTTTGCCGAACCGAAGAAGAGTGTATGTAACATCCCACTCGGCCTTACCTAAGCTGTTATTTGAGGACACTTGCTCATGAAGTGATAAGACTATATGATGATAAACTTTTCTTTCATTTGGATGCATTGGGTTATATGACAGGGTGATTTCACTACTATGATATAGGCAGGTGCGGCCCATTTCGGTTCGTTGAGTTAATGCGGGGTTTTGGACGGGATCACGAGGCATCGGTAGAACTCCAGTTTCGGATTGAATCCATTGTCCATTCCTCCCTCCCTCCATTCCTTCTCCATCCTCCCTGTCCTTCCATCCATCCATCCATCCATTCCATCCGTCCATCCATCCTTCCATCCGTCCATCATCCTTCCTTCCATCCGTCCATCCTTCCATCCATCCATCCATCCATCCTCCGTCCTCCGTCCTCCATCCATCCTTCCTCCATTCCATCCATTCTTTTCTTTCCTTCCTTTCCTTCCATTTCCTCCATTCCATCCATCTGTCCATCCATCCTCCTTCCATCCATCCTCCATTCCATCCATTCCATCCATCGTCCCTCTCCACTATTCCTTCCTCCTCCCTGGTCCATCCATCCTCCATTTCCATTCCTCCATCCATTCCATCCATCCATCATCCATTCCTCCATGTCCTCCCATTCCATTCCGTCCTTTTTCCTCCTTCCTCCTTTCCTCCTTCCATTCCATCCATCCACCTTCCATCCTTCCAGGCTCTGTCCTCCATCCTCCATTCCTTCCTCCATTCCTCCTCCCGTCCCTTCCCTCAATCTTTCTCGGTCAATCCGCCCTCGGTCGATGGCTTGCCGTTATTAGGAAGAAAACAAAATACAAAGGCCAGGACCTTCATCCGATTAGCCGGAAACTAAACATTTCTGGCCTCACGGCCTCTTTCCTTGTTTTAACCCTAAATTAATTAAAATGCCCATATTTAAAGTATACTCTATAGACATTACATCTGTGACTAGCTAACAATTATATTGGGGTTTAAAAACTAACAGTTATGCTATCATGTGGGCCACCATATCCCAGACTGTGCATCGCCACCTTATCTCAGACTGTGAACTCGCCGTTCAGAATTATCATCTTGTTAAATGAACCTTTTTAAATATATGATACACCACTGCCACCGTAACTTAGACTATGCACTCACAGTTCAAAGAGAATATCGTTGTCAATATGAATTTTTAATGAAGGATATGGATTTAAAAATCTGAGAATAAATTCTATTATATAGTAAAATATGAGCGATAAATTCTATTCTATTATGGGAATCCGATGTAGGATATGGATTTAAAATCTGAGAAATAAATTCTATTATAGTATCAGAATACATTTGTTATAAATACCAGTTGGCAGCGATACATGTAGCCTTATCTTTATTGCTGCCCGTGATCAAAAAAACATTGCTATAATTACATAATGACAGCGAATACGTTTTCTTGCTGACAGAGATATACTTGGACAGCGAACCATTCTTAATATCATATTTAAGACAGCAATATATTATCATATAACATGGTCCGTACAATTAGAGAGGTATATAACTAATTAGCTGTCCCAAAGGATAACCATATAAAATTAAACATTTTCTGGTTATACCTTGATTCATCCTTTACTAAATTTTTATTTTATTTAAATAACCATTTTCAAACCGGGGTTTTATATGCCGCAAATTCTTCTGCGGTTCAAGCTGGATGGTGTTAGAACCCTCTTTGACTTTTATGCATTGTGGGTTCATTTATGGTCATTTTAAGGTTATCATTGTAATTGCCCTTGTAATGTGGGATGTTGTCTCCTTAAGTTGACCTCCTTGAATTGATGATAATCCTCATCTATTTAGCCTTGTATTGAAGATTGTTGACTTTCCCAGAAGTTGCCCATGTTGTCGTCCTTACTATTTTCCGTTATGTAGGGGCGTCATTTTTATTTTTATCATGTTAATACCCTCAGGTTTATGAATTAAGCCATCACGATGAGGGTGTATATGAGATTCTCAATTGATGTTCTGAATGTATGACTTTAATTAGGGGTATTAACACTTGCAGCGTTATGGTTATCTTGAATCAGGTCAATAGCAATGGTGATAGTAGTCCTTTCCATTAAGGGCTTTTACCACTGTCCTTTCATGTCATATTTTATTGTTTCCATTGATGTTCCTAAAACTATGATGATTGTTCCTACACTTGGTAATCTTCTTAGATTTAACTTTTCACATAAAATTTTATTATATTACTCTGTTGGTATAGGTGTAGTAATGTGATGCATCTCTTGTTAGTGTTGGAATGATGATTTGGATAAAGTGTCATGTCCAGCGAGGCCTAGAAACAAGTCCTTACATTAGCTCTAGTGTACTTAGATTCCTCCATACGAGAATAATCTAATGGATGCCCTTGAATAAATAAGTTACGTTGAGTAGAGTCCTATCCTATAAAGAGAAACTTGATATCATTTATTCTAGAGATATTTTGTCGAATAGTATTACTCGTTAAGTTGACATCATTCAATTTGGTAGGTTTTAATGGTTAATCATGGTGTTGAATAATATCACTCATTAGGTTGACTTCATGGTGATTGGGTATAGTTTAAATGGTTAATTATGATGTTGGTAGTAATAGTGTTAATTATTGTTAAATGTTTAGAACATTGTTAGTAATTTCGTGTTGAAGTATATAGATGAAATAGATTACATTGTACCATGCAACCAATTGCAAGGATTAAATTGGGAATGATGACCCTTTTTGTTTCAGCATTTTTATGATTAGGAAAGTATGATATGGTTGTTGATGCGAGGTTGTGTAATCTACTGATAAATGGTAAGACATACTTAGTTGGAATGTCTCGGATTTCCGCACAATCTTTTACTCGGAGTTAGTTGAATGAAAAATCGTTGAGTCCGGTTTATGTAGTTGGGCATTCATTGTCAGAGTCCTTAGTCACGCGCCTTCCGTGGGGCGCATTTTTTTCTTCTTATTTATGTCGCACTGTTGTGATCTATTGGTTGCTTGGTTGATGTGTTGGGCGGGATATTTGACACCTCCCATGTTCATGTTGATGTGACCACAGACTATAAATGGTTAGAAAACTGATGGGGAAGCCCCGGGCTGGCGTTGACTCGTGTCTTGGAGTCCCTAACTGCTTGAGGGGTAGGGCCGGTGAGAATGGATCATATTTTTGTGGTCGAGTTTCACTTGTAAAATTGTGATCTTCATTTATACGTAATGATTTGCGGTATCATGTATCTTGGTCGTATTAGATGTTAAGCCACGGTTGTTTACTGCATTGCTTAATGCACACACACTTCAAAAATTTAGGAACACGGCACTAGAATAGTTATGCATTAGCGAAATGACTCGTTACATATTTAATATTTAGTTATTCAAGAAGTTACTTGGAGGAGGCCTGTGGGGTTCGACACCCGGACCTCCCACTTTGCAACGCTTTACAATGTTATGCTAGCCACCATGCCGCCGCGTGGTTATTCCTTCTTTGCAACGCTTTACAAAGAAGGAATGATTACAAAAGAGATGAATATCAAGAAGACCTCCTACCTTGGGAATCAAAGCTTCAATGGGTATGAAGGAAACTACAAAGAATAGATCATGAACCCATACGGACTACATCACAAAGAAACCCACACCACTCTCCAAAGGTATCAAAATTTATTTCTTGGTCATTGTTATACTTACAAAAATTTTTGGACATAAAATTAATTCTGGCAGGGAGAATCAATGAAAGGAACACATGCAACAAGAAACATGAATGGTGTAAATAGAGGAATGGAAATAATCATGGATTTGTCAATAGAAGTTATAATTCATTTTCCCCATTGATGGACAAAAATATTGCATGCTACAAATGTAATTATCTTGGTCACAAAAGCACAAGATTGCAAATATATGAATGAAGATGTCCCTATGCCAACGGTATGGAGAAGGAAAGAGATTCCAAACAATGAAGATTTTTGGAATAACATTGACCGTTGAAGAATGTAAAGAAAGAGATATAAGATGGGTACATAGACAATGAATGCTGCTTCCACTATAATACGGGGATCAAGACAAATTCATCTGACTTGAAGAGAAGAGGTGGAAATGTTGCATTTTGGAAGACTCATGCGAAATACTTGGAGAGTGTAGTAGAGCTTGGAAGAAAAATTGTAAAAATAAAATAATGGTTCTAGTAGTTTGAAGACTTGAATCATAATCTACTAGTGTTAGTAAAGAGTAAATATGTGATCAGGATACACTCTTACGTTGACTAGAAAATGTAAAATTAGAAAATATTTCGGAAGATTGGTTCTGGTAGAGCAAAGAGACCGAAAACATATACATCCCTGAACATGAAGAGAGAGACATAAATACACACAAAGATTCTAAGGAGAAAAGTCCAAAATACCAAAATAAGGATGAAGTATTATTGGGTGCCACATGTTCGGGGGATCAACCCCAAAGAAGAGTTACATTTCCATTAGAGCCTAGGGGGCAAGCCTAACCTTTTCCATTGATGTCAAGGAGAGAATTGGGATCATGATGATAGGGGGAGCATGAGTGTTGCCATCAATGATAAAGGGTGTTGGAAGGAATTGGTTGGTATCGTGATGTTAACCTAGTCATGGGTTTTTGGACCATGAATTGATAAAGGTATTTGGACATGAAGGAAGGAATTCACATGCATATACAACACCCATGAATGGATGAGTATACATCATTTTGTTTCGGTGGTATGTAGCCACGTCAAGTGGATCCTCATGGTTGAGGAGAAATGAATTTTTTGAAGATGACAAAGTGAATTAAAGAAGAAAGTACATGTAAGTACGAGATAATTAAAGAAAAGATCTACAAAAGAATAAAGTGCGAGGTCAGCCCTAATGTTAAAATGAAGTGACATAAATGGTACAGATAAACATCATTATACATTCGACAAACAAGTTGAATTCAGAGGAAATAAGAAAGAAAAGGCCATATTTCAAGGGAGGGATGAAGTCTTTTGGTGATGTGTGTTCTAAGGTATGTTATTTTTCGGGTCATCTTACCATTTTGATATAATTTTTTTCTAGAACGATTCCAATGGTGAAATAGCTATGGTATTGAGAAGACATATCAAGGTACCTCTGGTAAAAAATTTCAGCTCTTGATTCACTATAATTATGGAGATGTGGAAGATAGGGTTTGCGACCAATCCACGACTAGTCAATAGAAACATATGTTCGGGTAAAACAATCATAACTTATTCATAGAAGAATCCCAAATGAAGTAGGAAAAATTTAATTGGAAAGAGTATGGACTTTTGGTTTCTTGTGTCAGTTTCAGAATCAGATGTTAATTATTGAGGCGGGGCGTGTACAAGTTCACTCTCTGAATGAACCCGAGTGAAGATAAAGTCTACCATTCTTTCTACCAACCTCTTTTGGGGAGGATTCAGGAGTGAAAATCGGAGGAGTTCCAGAGAATACATTGAGTATTATTATCTATGGGATCAGAGTACTCTAAGAATTGAAAGTGCAGAAATTGAAGAGAGTCTCGGGAAGCATTATCAGATTCTATGTGATGATTGGTTGATGGTGATGATTTAATGTAAAAATTTTATTATCTCTCATATATTCTTGGGTGGAAGGAAGGGGGCAGGATGGTAGAGTTCAACTCTCTCTCTTGATATTTGAGGATTTTATCTTCCTGGAGGTTTATCCCTCCACTTACATTTTGATTTGTAGCTACCTTTGGAAGTCGTATTACTTCCTTGAACAAAAATAACTATTGATTATTTCTCATATATAGATTACATGGTGTATTGTGGTGTATTGGTGTAACTCTTATACTATTGTTCATTTCTCATTGGATATAGTTGAATGGTTTGGTATAATTTGAAAATGTTTTAAATTGTACTTGATACCAGTTCACCCCCCTCTCGGTATCAACAAATTTTACCATGACTCAAAATTCCTCCAACGAACTTTTTGTCATTCATTGTACTTCCTCATAGATTATTTCTCATATATCGTGCATGGTGTATTGTGGTGTATTGGTGTAACTCTTATACTATTGTTCATTTCTCATTGGATATAGTTGAATGGTTTAATTATAATTTGAAAAATGTTTTAAATTGTACTTGATACTGATTCACCCCCCTCTCAGTATCAACAAATTATTCATAGGCTCAAAATTCCTCCAACGAACTTTTTGTCATTCATTGTACTTCCTCATAGACCCAAGCCTATTCAAGTGAGATTTACATCATGCAAAAAAACCCTTTTCGTGCTCTTTCTTCCTCTATGGCTCTCTGCGTGTCACACTCGAACTATTTCTGCTGGGCAACATCAAACTTATGAGGGGGATATGTTTCCTTTCTTATATTCCCCTATGACCTTTGACCTAATATTTCGCCATGATAAAATTCCATTCCTGTCATTGCTCCGCCTCGGTTTATCACCCACACATCAACTTCATCGTCTTTTTTCAGATTCCCGTGCGAATTTGCAGTCACCATGTTGCAGTGTGCCTTTTTCTCTTCCCACTTCTTCAGTAAGTCAGGAAAATCCTCTGTGAAATGCTCGGGGATATAGAAATACCCACAAAGAACATGTTGTTTGGTACAAAACATTGAAACATGACTTATCTTGCCACAATTAAAACAAGTTTGGGGTCTTCCTCCACCTCCTCCATACACTAGTAAATTTGGGTCATTTTGCGACGGCTATTTCGACGCTCTTGTGACGTTATGTCATGGATATTGCGACGAATATTGGGCCTCCCAAACGTCACTTCGCATGACGTGGCATGTGCGATGAACCTAACTTAACGTCGCAAGAGCGATGACACTAGGGAGTTGTCACAATTGTGACAAAGAAGAAATACCGTCGCCAGAACGACTAAGTAGGGAAATCGTTGAAAGAAAGACAAAGTAGGGAAATCGTTGCAAGCACGACTAGCGATGAAAATCGTCGCAAATGAGACAATGTAGAGATATCATCGCAAGAGCAAAAATAAAGGGAGATCGTCACACACCCGACAATATAGGCAGATTTTCACAATATCGACAAGCGTAAGAAAGTTTGTGATGAATCATCTTTTGAAGGGGTCGTCGCAAGAGCGACGAAAACAAGGTATATTGCGACAAAATTGCTATACAATTTTTTGTGATTTGTATAGCAATTTCGTCGCAATATTTTTATGGGGTTGTCGCAATTGCGACAACAACAATTTATTTAAAAAAAAAAAATTGATTTTTGAGCAAAAAAAATAAAATTTGATTTTTGAGTCAATTATACAAGGTGCTATGATTTCACACTAAAAAGGTCATCCAAGTGAATTTGTTTCATTGATAGAGTGTTGGTAAGCATGTGCAACATAATAAAATTGTTTCCATGCTAGGAACCAATTGGTCCTAGTAGAAGGAGTTCATTCACACATCCTCTTGTGGAATTTCTACATGATAGCATAACTAGGAACTAGAGATAAATCCATAGCAAGAAATCAAGCCAGTAACAAAATCCAACATTCATAGTTAGATCCATGATCAAGAGAAAGAGAAATATGACACATTGTTCTAGATTGGTCCTCTAATATTTTGGAGAACAAAAACACTCTCAATGGGGAGGCCTGATTTGAAATGGATCTGAACATGGGAATGATTGTAAGAATTAATACCTACACGTGTAATTTAAAAATTAATGAAGGTTATATAATAAAGGACA